>BMAU01010501.1:0-38482 GCA_019973935.1 Trichonephila clavipes | reverse complement strand
AAGGTAGTAGTATAAGGAAAAGGTAAAGAGATATATATATATATATAGGAAAGAGATATGTAAAATATGTATGGTGGTATATAAAAATATATATAGAGATATATAGTATATATATATACATATATATATAATGAGTGAAATAGAGTATATGGTGTATATACACAAGGTATAAAAGTGGTATGGTATATATATATATATATATATAGTATATATATATATATAAATATGAGTAATAGTATATATATATATGATAACAAAGAGATGTAAATATATAGTAATATATATGGTACATATATATATATATAACATATATATAGTATATATATAAATATGTATATATGGTATATATATATGTATAGCAAAAGGTAATATATATATAGATGTATGGCAGGTGGTATATAGGCAGAGGTAGAAAGATATATATATGGAAAATACATAATATACAGATAAATACATGGTGGTATATATAAGGTAATATAATAAGGTATATGTATATATATACATAGAGAAAGAGAGAGATATAGATGGTATGTAACATAATAGGTATATGGTATAATAAAAGGTGTATATGGTATATATATATATATATATATATGTATACACATATGTAAGTAAGGCAAAGCGGTATATATATATGTATGTTCAATGGTGGTATATGCATATATGTATGGTAAGGCGCATATATATATGAAAAGAAAAAGAAAAGGTACATAAAGGAAGGTATGGTAAAAAATGTATTTATATATGCACATGAAAATATATATATATATTATGAATGTATATAGTGATATATAATAATATAAGTAACATATATGGAGTATATAATATATATATATATATGGTATATAGAAAGTTAAAAGTATAATAAAGTAAAAATGGTATATGTATACGTATAGGCAGCGCATAGTAGAAAAATCCGGGTATAATATATATAAGGTATATAGGAAAAAGGTAAAAAAAAATATATATGGTATATAGAACGTATATATGTATATATATATATATAAATATATATATATATATATACATATATGGTATATGTGGTATATATATATAGTGGTATATAGTGTAATATACATGAACATGAGGGAGGTATGTATATATAGATAATATATATAGGCATATATATATATATGGAGATATGAGTATTAGAAGCAAAAAGATATAATGGTGGTATATGTAGGTAGGCAGGCATAGTGGTATATAATAAATTTCACTGTAAAACAGAAATATAGTTCTAATCATGTTATACTTTTAAACTCCAAAACCAGCTTTCTTACAACCTCTGAATGACTCCTACCTGATATGGAGTACATCGTAATAAACACAAAAAGCGCCCACTGATGAAAACGTAATCACAAAAGAGAATGCCACAAACTTCCAAAAACAACATTCTTTACGATAAACATAGGCCAAATTTGATAGCTTAGTGTATAGTAAATAGTATACTCCCGCTATTGCAGCTCGTAATGTAATCTCGCTTATCGTGTCTTAGCCTTTATTACGCCTACACACAAATGGCTAGCCCGTGTAAAATCAGCAATATAATTTAAATTATCAAAATGTACTTCAGCCTGAATGCGTGCCAAACAAAGCTGTATGACTTTTAAACATATTATTTGGGTGGTGGAGTACACTCTTAAATTACATTGTCCTTTAATAATATTATGTATTTCAGAAATACTGTGCACCTTTTCAACGTACCTTTCCGATATATAGTTTACCAGCGGTAACGCCCTAGTAAAATATACTTAGCCTCTCTTGCTTCATCTTTAGAACTGTATGTTTCCAGCAAATATTAAATAACAAATTTAGTATCCCGTGCTTCTGGAATGTAGATTTGTATAGGAAATTTATCAAATAGAATACCCTGGAGCCATGTTCATATACTTCCTAGCGCTTTAGCTGAACCCAGGGAATCCGCACTTTAATCAAATTTAGGTCTCCGGTAATCAAAGGCAATTTCAGCCACACAGCTCCCGTGAGTACCATTTAAAAATAAAAATCTTTGAATTTCCAACACATTTTTAGCAAAATAAATTATAAAGAGTTCTTTAAACAACAATAGAATGGAGATCTTGCCCGGTCAGCTTCTCAAATATAGCCTCACCCCTCACTCCACAATAATAAGAAGTGGTACAGAGGCGGCGAGTCGCAGCAAACATATCTTTTAGGTTAAGATGGTAATGCTCTTTTAAATACTGGGCATCGAAAATAAAATGCCGGATCGAGTGCTTGATACAAACAAAGCCAATGGGAGCTTGATTCCTGCAGCTTAGTTTCCAAATGGAAAATGCAAAGCGTTTACGTGATCTCAGCTTAAACAAAAAAGAAAGAAAGAAAGATAAAAACACCTTGTTAAATTTTAAGTATGTAGATCTAATAGCTGATAAAAAGGGATTTTTTTTTTTACTTATAACTCCCTGTAACACTCTTGAGGGTCGATTTTTGAAAATACCACCCTAAGCTGATCTCACTCAGCTAAAGTAACACATTGTTAAAAGTTTTGTGTAATGAACGCTTAAAATTGTGTAAATAATTTATATCAAAAAGTATAATCCATTAATATTACTTTCTATTGTATTTATTTTATGTTAAAATTGCAATAATCGCAAGCAACGCCGTTTCATAAATTATAATAGCGATTCAATGAAAAATATAGCGAAATGTTAACGATAGAGTCAATTTGTCAAACACCTATCTACTTTCATAACTCGAGCTTTATTTATTAGAGCTTTGTAAGACCCGCCGTGTAGGGACGTGATGCACGTTAATACTTTATCCACCGCATTATGATTTACTCCAGTTTTTTTTTTCATGCAATATTTTTTTTGGATCACTACATTGAAAATTAAATACATAAACAAATACTCCTCTTTGGGAAATTTAATTCGTTAGAGTTAATAAATTAATCAAAGATATTCCACTGTAAAATTAATTATATACACCGTTCACTTAAAATAAGTAGTTAAATAGTTTTCTTAGGTTTTCATTAGTATGCAAAAACATAAGACATTTAAAATTTGACATAAACTCTTTTCGACAAAAATAATAATCCTTGGAATCCACTGAAAACGCCATCAGCTGAAAACGCAATATCTGCTACAAAACTATTCGCCTTCCCCGCTAAAATAATCATAATAGAACCCGTGCTGGCATATATCGTGGAATAGTGGAGCTCAAAGAATATCCCTGCTATGTATTGGTAGAATATTTCTTCTACGTTGGTGTGGGGTGGTAGTTAGAAGAAGAGGGTGCCAGCTCAGGTGTCGTCCACGTCACTTGACCATGGTTCAAAATTACGTGGTTCATTGCCAAAAGTGCTCGCGTAGCTGAACAGTGCGACGTTAATATTCATTCACTTACTCCAAAAAAATACAGTATAGTAGTTGTATTTAAAAGTAATGTAATATCTGCCTATTCAATTAAAATTATAGCGTTATAATTAACTACTAAACAGAAGCAAAATTTGAAATTTTGTCCAAATGATGTACTGTGAAATAGAAAGTTTATTTACTTTAAGTACTAGAACCGATAAAAGCATTTATTTTGAAAAAAGATCAATTTCTTACCACTAAATATGCATAATAAAATCATGAAAATGCATTCAAATAAAGAGAGAACTTATAACAACCTCTCCTTTCAAAACTTAGTTTTATTCCGAAATAAAAATAGGCATTATGCTGATCACAGGAATTAATTAGAAGTGAGCGCCTTGCGTAGCCTAAACAAATAGGGTTTTTCACAAACAAAATACAGATATATGCTGTGGTGGGCCTTTTTTGCAGCTCACGCCATATTTGCTTACAGAGGGCAGAATTTTTTCCTACTTACTTGACAAATATCGTTATATTTTTGGGACTTCATACAATATATTTATAGAATAAAGCGTATGCTTTAAATTATAACCTATGTGTTATTCTGATGGATAAGCTATATTACTGTAAAGTTTCATCAAAATCCATTCATTTGTTTTTGAGTGAAAGACGGGCAAACATCCTCACAAACATTCGCATTTATAATAATAGGTGTACAACTTTGCTTCCACCGTTTTTTTCCGAAATTCGAGGCTTTATTGTAAAAAACTGATTATACATTTATGAATGAAATATTGTCCATCACTGGCCACTACCTTCCACCATCTTTTAGGCAGCGTACGAATTCCGCGTTGAAAAAAACTGGTCATCTTTTTGAAGTGATCCACGAATCAAACATTTTTTTTTATTTCTTCATAAGACCGGAAGTGCTGGTCAGCCAGGCCGTGTGCCATTGATCGAAACAAGTTATAATCTGAGGGAGCAAGGTCTGGAGAATATAGCGAGTGGGGTTGGACTTCCATTTCAACGTTTCCAAGTATGTCTTGACCACTTTTGCAACATGGGGTCGAGCATTGTCATGCTGTAAAATAACTTTATCATGTCTCTCGTTGTAATGCGGCCGTTTGTCTTTCAATGCTCGGCTCAAACGCATTAATTGCGTTCGACAACGATCGCCTGTGATTGTTTCAGTCGGGTTTAACAACTCATAATACACTACGCCGAGCCACCAACTACTGAGCATGACCTCGGAACCGTGAATATTCGGTTTGGGCGTCGACGTGGAAGCATCCCCATGATTTTCTGCGCTTGGGATTATCGTAACGAACCCATTTTTCGTCCCCAGTCACAATGCGATGCAGAAATCCCTTCCGTCTTTGCCTTGCAAGCAGCTATTCACAAGCAAAAAAAAGCCGTTCAACATCTCTCGGCTTCAACTCGTACGGCACCCAATTTCCTTGTTTCTGAATCATTCCCATGACTTTCAGGCGTTTTGAAATGGCTTGTTGCGTCACTCCCAATGATCCTGACAATTTTTGTTGCGTTTGACACAAGTCTTGATCAAGTAATGCCTCCACCTTCTGCATCTTCGAAAACCCTTCTCTTCCACCGCCATGCTGGCCTTCGACGTCAAACTCCCTTTCTTGAAGCGTTTAATCCACTCACGGCACGTTCTTTCACTAATAGCAGGCTCAACATGGGTATCTGAGAGCATTCGATGAGCCTCAGCCGCAGATTTCTTCATATTAAAGCAGAAAATTAAAACCTCCCGCAAATGACGAGAATTTGGCTCGTAAGCTGATATGTTTAATCGAGAATAACTTTATGATGCAGACACAAATCGACTAATATTTCGATGGCGTTATGTTTACAAATACCTAAGCTTATTGTATGACATCTACGATCTATTTATTTCGACTCCAACCTGTGATGACCCCCTTGGGTCACACTTTGAACACCAAGATTAATTTGAGGCAAAGAACCACCAAAAGCCATTTTGAATAATAATATTAGTTATTTTTGTTATAATTTCCTCAAAAATCTCTGATAACAAATAACGTAAATATGTTACGTCATCTAAAGGGATTTGCCTTTATATGAAATTAAATTACTAAGAATACGATTGATTACTAATCTAGCTCAACTCAAGTAAGGTTTACAGAAATAGGAGATCCAGAAACACACGTATTAAAATTCTTAATTGTCATTAACTTTAACTAAGTATCTCAAACTGACGCTTACTTTAAGCGTACGTGAATTATATTTACCGCTGGCTTATCTCAGCTTTCTGGTACGCCTAGCAGCACGACGTCTTGACGAATCTAATCTCTTTGAAACTTCTAGTTTAGATTGTAACGTTGTTGGCTCAATAGCCTACCATCATCTCACCTGCTATCTCGCAACATTCGACATAAATACCTTATCTCATTTACATATGACAAATTTCTTTTTGGAGTTGATTGGAAATAAACGCGAATTTATATTCCCCAGAAAGACGTCTAAGAAGATTAGTGGAAAGGTTCCGTACAGATTCGTCACACACTTACCGCTGCAGACTGTGATGTACTTCCGCTTGGAAGTACATCCATCGAAGTATCAGCGTGAGCTAGAGGTGTAGGGTTAACGAAAGAACTAGGATCAAACATTATCTTAATATGATTTTATTAAGATATTCAACTTAATTTTAACAAATATAATTATAATAATTAATATGAGAGAATCTACGATGACGCAATACGCAACACACAATGTAATTCAGACCAATCTCAATAATCGAACCACCTAATCTTCAAATGTACTAATAAGTAATCAATCATACCTTATATTATTCTGTAATAAACTTGTCTTTATCTACAATGGTATGTAGCTTGACGTTTGACTTCTAGTCCAACACCAATATGTTTATCCACGACACGTAGAACTAAAATCTTGAACCACAAACTGCAATAATCATCAACTGCCACAACGCACCTCAATTGTGTAACATTCCTTTACATTGCCATCACGTTTACTCTAAGATCCTATATTTATCCTATATTATTTGCATCTCTTCACTTCTCGTTTGTTGGATTTGGATGGAAAAAAGAGTTGCCATTAATTCGGGCCCAAAGAACCCAAAGGACTTGTTAAAGAAAAGATGCGTAAGACGTCACAAGCCATCCATTCAAAACGGCGGAAGCAAAGTTGTACACCTATTATATATCTAGATTTTATATATAAGAGCTGTCCTAAGTTAGCAATGCTTACAATACTGCAGCATCCATATATATATATATATATATATATATATATATAGCTAAATTTCTCTCTTTTGGTTTGTAATGGTTCCATGTTCTTGGTTCTTTCGGTTTGATCTAAGATATTTTTGGATTCATTAGTCTTCTTTCATTTATTTACCCCTGTATCTTTTTTGCATTAATACGACTTCATTTGCGCCTATTTATGTATAAAAAGTAAAAAGTTTTTGACATTGTATTTACAAGCTTTATGCTTATAACCCGTATTGTTATAAGTTATGTTATAATATTTGGTTATCTTATTTTATTTTATCTTAATTTTTCTTATTATTTTAATTTTTTACTTTGTCTTTAATTATTACATCTTTGTTTGTTGTTACTATTATTTTGCTAGGTTTTTGTATATGTTATTCATTATATTCAATTGTTTTCTATTTTGATGTATTTTTTCAGAAATTCTCTTATTTTCTTTTTTGATTATTTTCATATATATTATCCAACATGTTTATTTGTGCTTTATGAATACAATAGTTTTCTAGTTCAATTATATAATTTTTGATAACAAAATCTTAACTTTATTTTAGCGACTGGCAATTAGATCACCTTTTTAGCCTATCTATGATCGGTGTCACACTTTTATAGTGAGTTTGATATTGTCAATTAGTGACCATAGTTTGTATATAGTTTTTTGGAAGTTGTTTTGGAAATCTTTCTTGTTTTTTTATCCTTTGTGATAGGTACCAGTTCTTCTCCATTATTTTACCTTACTTCCTTTAAGTAGACAATTTTCTTATTATTCGACTGTTTTGAGTTATACGCTAGTGTATAACTTGCATATTTCACAATATGGATCACTATTATAATCATCGTTCTAATATGTTTAAGAATGACTTGGAAAAAGAAAGCACTAGATATGATTTAATAATCTTTCATACAATACGGATTGTAAGACTCATTTATATAATAATAAATCCTATATATATAAAACATTCTGGAATTCTAACTATGTAAATAACTATGTTAATCTTAATACTCTGATCATGCTACAAAAAATTTGTTACTAAAGAGAAAATGCAATATTGTTTAACTTTTCACAAGTATTTTAATAAATATTTTAAAATCACCAACTCAAAAAATAATCTTCCTATAGATGATTATCAATATACCCCGAATATTCATTTTAGATTCAATATATGCAAAGATAAAATATGTAAAACATTCCCCATGATCAATTATGAACAATTGGATATCAACTCCTGCTTTATATTTTGTAAGTTATTTTAATTGTATCGATATGTTGCATTGTAAAAAATGTAATTATACATATATTGGCCAGGCTTCTACACACTTAAATATTCGAATTAATCTTCACAGATATTATACTAAACATTATGTTAATAAATATAATAACGATAATATTGAAATAAGACAATTCCACCTAAATTGTTTTGATAATATTGATATATACATTCTTAGAATAGTTCCCGTTTTAAAAGATAGATTATGGTGGGAAAACCATTTTATATTCATTTCTATAATACAACATATACACGTTGACTGAACACATTATATAATGGCAAAAATGTCCCGCAATGCATGCATCAAAAATATAACAAAGCACTTTTTTATAATTGAAATAATAATAATATTAATAAAATAGCCAAGATAGTAAAAAAGGTAAAATGAATAAAAGAAAAAGTAGAGATTCCAAAAGTATCACAGCTAAAATTAATGAAATCTGTTGTGATTATGAAACACAGCTTTTAATATTAATCAAATAAAAAAAATCATGTTTGGTTTGAACAAAATGAAATCAAACTCATTAATGATATACTTAGTTACGATAATTTTAAAGACTGTCAAGCCTTACATGTTATGAAGGATTTTTGTAATTTTTTTAATAAGTAAGTTTAAAATATCAATAATTGATAATATTTTAAATTCTACAACTGAATACTGTAATATCCTTTTCATGAATAAATCCTATAATCACGTAAACTTTAGTAAAGTGTTTGAGAAGTATATTAAATATTTCCACGTAAAAAAAAAACATTAACATTAAAAAGGCTTTTAAATATAATAAGAAAATTTGTAGATCCATCTTTAACTATAATACTTTCTATTCGCAAAATAATAATAATATTGTATGTAATTGTCATAATTATGTAGATTTTATTGATGAACATCATAAACATGTCATACCTGGTAATTTAAATATTAGTAAAGATAAAACTATTAGAGAAATAATGGTTAAGGGTACAGGCTTTAGATTAATGTGTTCTAATAATAATAAAGCTATTAAAGAACAAATTTTTAAACATATTAATAACTTCATTACAAAAAAAGCAATTAAATACAACTTTCCTTTCGAAGCTTTTAATTCATTTAAATGCAAAATTTTATGTAAATTACTTAATCTTAACTATAAAACCTATAAAAATATTACTTACAAAAATATATAAAACACCAAATTTCAAATCTTCAAAAATATTTCATTATTGTATATATTGATACAGTTCCGGGCAACTATACAATCATTTGCAAATGGTTTTATAACTTTATACTTAACAAACAGTTTCAAAACAATAACACGCGTATTAAATCTAATAGCAGCAGTAGAGAAATCATTAACCGTATATTTCAGCTTTTTATAAAAAAAAAAAAAAAAAATTCGATTTATGTATATAAAGAATATCAATTTTCCTTATATTTTTTAACACCAAAATTTCATAAGTGTCCAATTAAATTTAGATCTATTACTAATGATTTAATATCTATATTACACAACCAGTCAACGTGTTGCAAAATGTTATACAACACACTCTAGGCAATATCTCAAATTCCATTATTGTAAAGGATAGAAAATATATCGTTGAGAACATGCAAGGTAAGAGCATTAAATCTTTGCATAGCTTTGACTTAGAAGACTTATTCAACTCTATTGCTATAGAGGATATGATTAAAGTACTTAAAAATGTTTATATTAAGTATTCATTAAATAAAATGATAAATTATGATAAATATAATACTATTATACAATTTGTTTTGAAAGAAAATTACATATTTCATAATAACTATTACTATCAACAAATTAAGGGTCTGCCACAAGGTGGCCCAGCAAGCAATAGTATGGCTATTATATATTTACATTATTATGAGAATGAAAAAAATTGATACAGACTCTTGTTACTTTTTCAGATAAATCGATGATTTAATTATTTTCAGTAATGAAGTTAATTTTACACCTATTTTTAATTATTATCCATGCTACTTGAAATTAATAAAAACCAATTGCAATATAGAGTCAGCAAACTTCCTAGATCTCCAATTAAAAATTGAAAAAATATGCTAAAAATAATATTTTTGATAAAAGAGACTCTTTTGATTTTAATGTTATAAAAATGCCATGTTGAAATAGTACCTTTCACGTTTAAATTTTTAGAAATATTTTTCTAAATTATATAAAAAGAAATAATGATTTAGTATTTGAAGAAGTTTTAAGAATTAATATTTACAAAAAAATTATTCACAGTTGCTTAGACTATAACTATCCAGCTGATTTTATATATAAATATGTCTCCAAAATTATAGCTAATTAATTATTATTATTAAACATTTTCATTTATGTTTAGTTAATAATTTATAATTTTCTTAATATATTCTTATAATAAGTTTAGTTACTAATATATATATATATATATATATACATAGAGAGAGAGAGAGAGAGAGAGATTGCGCCGTTATTCTTAGATATGCGGTTTTTTTGTGTATTGAGTTAATAAACTCAGAAATCCGTATACATCGGGTAAGATTTTCGTTTCTTCGCTCATCTTCATAATTATTACTTATGGTCAAAAAAGTTTTTAACTTCTTTTTTCAAATATTTTTGTTTATACATATTTATATTTTTCTATTTCACTCGGATTCTTATTGTAATTTAATGTTCCAATTATATTCTATTGCTGTTATATTCACCCATGTGGGTTTTAGGCATTTGCCTTTTTTTATCTCCTGTGCTATTATGTCGAAACTTACCGCTGTAGGGAAAGGTTGAGACCTCACAAAATACTGTTTAACCCTGTTTCACTGTCCTGAACCAGTGACAGCTCGATAAATTATAATAGTTTTTTCCACTCTAGCTAAATTTCTCTTTTTTGGTTAGTAATGGTTCCATGTTCTTGGTTCTTTCGGTTTGATCTTAAGATGTTTTATGATTTATTAGTCTTTTCTTAAAATTTTTACTGCTATATTTATATATACATATACATACAATTTTTGCTTTAAGAGGACACGGTACCCTGTACACAATTTATTTTACATAGATAGTTATAAGAATAAAATTATATGTACTGTATTCGAACACATCTGTAATAAACATTTCATAAGCAAACTACTATTTTTAAACAAACAATAATTTTAAATTTAAAAGTTTTTTTAAATTATTTGAAATTATTAAAATCCCTACTACTTTTACAAATTTAAATATTTGTTAACCATTTTTTTCTGATATTCTTGGAAGTATTTTCCACAATTATGTGCATAGGATTGGTATTACGAGTGTTACTTTTTTTTAGATTTTTTTCTGTTAGACACTATAAACAACAGTAAAAAAACTGCTATATCTATCTTTATAGAATTCTAAAAAATAACTGTTCATCTAAATACTAATTCCATACACAGAATTATAAAACATATTATATTAAACAACCAGAAAGAATTTCAAAATTTTATAGTGAATATAAAAAAAAGCCGTAGCATTTCAAACACATGATCATCATGAAAAATAAGAAGCTGAGAAAGAGCAATTCAAAGTTATTGAAATAAAAAAAAATTGAAAGAGCTAAAATATGGTATCCATTCTAATATATATTAAACTTCAAGTTGTGCTAAGTATTTTTATTGCAAAATTCCTCCTGAATTAGCACATATTAAAAATTAAATAAATCAAGATTAAATGGAAAGAAGTGATACAAAACAGTAAAAAAACAGCTATACTAACTTTATGGATCTTTTAAAAAATAGCTCTTCCTATAAATCTTTGAGCTATCCACATAATTGCCAAACATTTTATACACAACATGCAGGAAAAGTTTCAAAGATTTATAATGAATACAAAAAAACCCCTTAGCATTTTACATATATGATCACGATGAAAAATATAAAGTCGTGAAAAACGTGTAAACTTTTGAAAGTCAATAAAATACATGAAAGAACTAAACCTTTGCATTCATTCTTACATATATTACAATTAAGGCCATAGTAAATATTTTAAGACAGCAATATATTCTAAGTTATTAAATATTATTAAATAAATATATTAAAATTAAATATTTTAAAATATTACAATATGTATATATATATCAAATGCACTAACAATTTGTTTTGAAATTATAAAACATTAATTTTAAGTTTATATTATAATTGTAAATAAATATTATTAAAAACCACCCCGTTCATAAGCGATTCCTTCTTTTTTAATGAATGAGGTGTTTCGCCGCTTTTTTGCTCTAACGCAAAATTTTTTCACGCAATTGCGTACACTGCCAATTTTTTTTCTTTTCTTCTGATAAACTCTACGTTAGTCTCGACAAACAGCTAATATTTTTGACTGTTTATTTGAAGCAATCCCATTTTCCTTTTGCAAATAATGTAATGATTTTTTGTACCAAAATTGAATTCACAAACTGCAATAGTTACTCGGCATAGTGTCGCTGACGTTTCTTTCGAATATTTACCCCACATGATGCTGTGAAGACCCTCGATTAAAGTTTGTGTCACACATCTTATGCATTTTGAAGGAGTTCATTTGAAGCTAATCTTTGATATATTGGTATAATTTTGGCTAAATAGGCTTCCTTCAAGGGTGTCTTCACATGCTTTACGTGAGGACTCGCTACTCCAACACGAGCAAGAGCAGCCTGGAAAAAGCACCAACTGGAAAAACAACCAAAAGACTCTTTTCCAGCTAGACATTTAAAATATTGAGGTTTTAGGTCCATTTTTATACTGTGAATCAATGTTGCATAAATTGCAGTTTTCATTGCTTCTGCGTCACTTTTGTTTGAGCGAATTGCATTTTGATGGTAACGTGACAATTTTTTTACCTCTTGCCAGCCATTCTTTAACAGAAGCTTTTCGTAAAAATGTACCTAGCCTCTTGCTAATATGGTTTATGTGCTCTTTTTTCTTCATTTTTTATCTCAGGACCATAAACTTCCTTAGAATTTAAATATTGATATGTTTTTGCATCACCATCTGACAATAGTGTCGTGTATCGAAAATCATTATCTTCAGATGCTTGCCATAATTTAAGATCAGCCTCTTGTTCCATGGCACAAGTTGATCCTATGTGATTAATAGCACATGAATATATATGGCCTTCATACTACACATGAAATTCTGCTGACTTTTCTCCCAAACCAGATTTTGCGTGTTCACACATTCAATGCATTGTTTCAACATAATTTCAAAATCCATGACAAATCCAGTAAAAAGGTCAATCATGCAACCTACACCTATTTTAAATGAATGTCTCCGAGTCAACCAAGTACCATCAAAAGTAACATCTAAATCAGTAATGGCACTATTATTTTGATTAGCGCTTTTCACCTGACTTCGAACATTATTCAAGCTTTTTCTGTAGATCAAACCAGAGATTTATATAATTTTTTTATATGTATTGAATGTTTTTCTTGAGGGTAAATCCATATTCATTAACATACAAAAATTTTCATAGCTAAATAGCCTTTCCCAACACTTAAAAATGATTGCACTGTGCTCCTGTTTATGTCAAATGATTGATTTTCATTGATTTCAAACATATGAATATTTATTTTAAAGTTAAACCAATAGTAATAAACATATAGTTAATTATGAGTATTCAAATGTTAACAATAAGCAGTTACGAAAAACGAAATGTTTGTTTTACAAGCTGTGCATTTAACTTAGAATAATCCTAAAGATCCACTTTGTACTAAATACATTTGATTTATAATTTAAGAACTATACTGAATATTTATTAACCCTCCAAGTGGTTATCACGGAAAATTCCGTCATTGTAAAGATACTTCAAAAATGCACTGCACGGGTTTTTTTGCCTTCAAGTAACATTTTCAAAAGCTTATTAGCCATACTTTTCTGAAATCCTTTCCCCCTTTTAAAAGTTTAACATCTTGAAAGATAATTAGGGACGGTGGAAGCAACACAGGAGGACACTGATAGGAAGTTTTATCGCTGGCAGGGAACCCCGTGTTTTGACCCTGGAGCAATCGTAAGAAATCGGGGAAAAATTTCTTTAGACCCCAGGAAGTGTTTGTTTGTTAGCTTGTATTTTAAAAATTTAAAAAAGTCCAAACGCATAAGAAAAATATGTTACAATTCCCTTTTGGTTTCATATTAATTTGAAACTGTAACAAGTTGGGCCGTGTCAGGGCAATCTGCTATTTTATATAGTTAGACAAATTATCTTTTTTTAAGTATATTCTTTCGCTTCATTTTTCTTATCTTAATCAATGCTTTTAGTTTTTGAAACATGATTACTTCATTTTAAGATGCCAATAAAAATTTAAAAAAAACCAAACACTTTAAAATTTGAAATCTTTTCAACTTTCCAACCACTAAAAATGAATAAATTTAAACTTCATCAAATAATTTGAAACATTTTCTTACACTTTGATCAAAATAATAACGAAAAAACTAATTATAAGATCTATTAGGTTTTTCTAATTTTTTTTTTTAGATTTCAAAGTCCAAGTGTTCAGGGAAGTTTACTTACAGTGCCTAGTTATATATTGTTAAAATACACCGAATTATACTTGAATTTTAAGTGCTTGAACTTCAGTTTTCATCAAAGACAACATGAATGAAGATTTTCCCACATTTTTTTTATAACTTGAATGTTTGAATAAATGGTAATCAAAAATATACGGAAACATTTACAGTAGACATTTATGCGTATAAATAAACATAAAAATCAATTTTAAATTCGAGCTATTCAAAAACATTTTAAATATTCTATAAAAACATCTATTTATGCAAAATATCTCAACATTTATCTTTATTTAAAGGCTAACTGAATAAGTAATTAAAATCTGGATATTTTTTCAAATCTCGACCGTATAAAGCTAGAAATTTTATGTTAGAAATTCCATTTGAAATTTCGAAAAAAAATGTATCGCGCAGTTAAAATTATTTACCATAAGTTCTAACAACTCTTTGAGTATAATATAAATTTCAAATATTATTATATAGCTGTATTGGTATTTTTTAATATATTTCGAAGATTTCATAGAATTCAGTTGAAAACTGCATGGTAAGAGCAAAAAATATACTAAAAAAATCGACGAATATACAATAAAGTATAACATAGAAGCAAAACAGAGAAGCTAAAGCGTAGGAATGAAAAATTTTGAGTATATCTGAAGTAGTTTTCGAAATATTTATTTTAAAGTTCAGAAAATTTGTGTGCGTTATGTTATACTTAATATTAATTAAATGGTTAAAATAATATGTTAATACTAGTCATGTAATCGTTTGAGGACACATTCATATACTAATAAAAATTATCATGGTCATTGATGCGAATGTCAAGAATTTTATGTAATTTTAAATTCAGACATTAGATATTGATGTAGAAAATATAAAACGACATTCTAAAATACTGGAAAAATGCAGTCTGCTATAAAGTGATCTTGACAAACAAAATGCGGCATTTTCACTTACTATGGCAGAGCCAGCTTAGTCAAAGGGCGATCTGGAAAAACAGAGAGGGAAACGCGGTTTTGATGGATGCCGCAGGAAAAAATATAAATTACAAATGCAAAAACTAAGTCTTGTAATTGTCCATACATTTTTATAACAACGAATTGTGGAATTGGCTCCCAATATCTTGTTGTGGTTGACAATATCTAAGGTAACCAACCATACTTTAGATAGATTTGCACTACTTTTTCGTAACCGTATTCCTTTTAAAATTAAATCATGCAGCCCAAATACACTTTTTTTGCACTCTTAAAAATTTATGTAAACTATAACAGTTAATTTTAATTTATGCAACTTGTGAAATGTTCATAATTAACCATTTCCGTCTAAAGAGTTTACATGAAAAATAGGTTTGGACTCCCTCATTCATTAGGGAATTATATAAGATTCTAACTTTAAGTTTTTTTTTCACCGAATAGGGTCGAATGGTAGTGTATCGTGTTTCCACACCACAGGTCTTGGGTTCTATTATCGGGCTGGGCAAGGTCGACTCTGCCTTTCATCCCCGCTACATTGGGTCGATAAATGAGTACCAAGCTTGCTTGGGGTCTTAAACTCTAAAGGTCTCTCTTCAGACAGACCACCAAATCGGGACATCTGTTCATGCACCTCAGCGTACAATGATCACGTATATTAGGATGGGCACAGTAGTTCCTGATCCTCATGGATTGTTGTGCCACTGAGTTTGAGTCTTAAATTTGAGGATTGCCTCACTTTGGGGATACCCCTTAGATAAACATCTATTTCCACTCATTTGCAATTAAACATTTTTCTTTCAAATACGTTTATTTCAGAAGGAAGTTTGATTTTTCAAATGTATTTGCTTAATAACATATGTATTTGTGTATTATATTAAAATTTTGATCAATCCAAACTTACATGCTTTTTGCTCCTCTAAAAGCTTTTAGGATTTTAGAACTGATCTTACAATCCATATACGTTTTAAAGTAGTATATTTAAAAATGATAAATACATTTTTATGACTGTGTGAGCTTTTATGCCTCGTTTATAGATATAAAAAATTGCATTCAGCTACAGTTTTTAAAATGTACTGAAATAAGTGGAGGAATAGGATTTTTACATATTATGAATAATTTTGACTGCAGTAAGATATATTTATATTTCAGCATATTTATTAAGATATATTTGATACCAGCACACATTAAAATAAGGCTCATTTGCAGTTATATGATCAGCTTTAGTGATATATAAATTTTAAAAAATAGTCTACACGTACGAAAACATTCTTTCAAAACCACACAGCACATCTCTCTCATACTATGTCTTCCATACAGCAGGAAATATTTTTGTATACTCAAAAAATTTAATACAGGATACATTTCCAAATGTTAAAATTGTTTTTAAAATGTGGTATGGATACATTGTGGAACTGTCGGTTAACTTCCCTGAACAAAATTGTTTTAAATGTACTGTTTTGAAAGAAAAGATTAATTAGGGAGAACTTTTCTCACAATAGAATTTCTAATGACTGAATTGTGTAAAATGTAGTTATCGATGTGACATTTTTCCTTGTAATAAAAGAAACAGAAAGATAAGAAATTAAACTTGAGTAGAATATGGTTAGAAGTTCTGTCATGCGCATTTGAAGAAGTATATTCCCCATTTAAATTAAAAACTATTTACTGAATGTGTGATATGTCCATCACAAATGCCGATGTAGAAAGAAATTTTTATTTAATACAAGAAGTCTGAAAAGGAGAACCCTAGAATGAAAATTTAGATTTTTTCCGAAAATATTCAGTTAACATAAAATGTCATTCATATGATTTTAATTAAAATAAATTAAAAGTATTGAAATCTTTTTTATGTTATTTTAAATTAAAATATAATTGTTTGTGTGAAGATCCTCTTGACCTCACTTTGAGAACGAGAATAATTTTGAGTCAAAAAAGAACCAGTAACCATTTTTATAAATAACTTTCTTTATTTGGTTATCTTTCTTAAATGGAATCAAAGCCTTTTAATAACAAATAAATTAAAATAGCTTTATGAGGTTTAAAAGGTTTTTTACCTTTATATTAACTTAAATATTTAATGATCCAATTAATTAACAATTAGAATATCGATCACGCAGAGATTACCGCAATAAGAAACCCCAGAATTATATTCAATAATGTTCCTATTGAACATTTAACTATAATCTCACTCCTAATATAAAACTTTAATAAAACTTTAATTATAAATCAATATTTACCACTCTGAGAGAATCTCAGCTCTTCCTGAGATAAATTTATTCACCTAGAAATATTCAATAATAAATCTCTAACATTACTATTATAACTTCCTGCTTCAATCTCTCTCTCCTACTGCCTCTTACTTTACTATTCCGTTTGACTGAAATACTTTATCTAATCTGCATAATAAGGAATCCCTGTCCTCTTTTTGGAGCTGATTGGAAATAGTTAGGGAAATAAATTTCTCTAAAAAAGACGTCTCAGAAGGTTAGTGATAAAGTTCCGTATAGATTTGTCACAAATAGAGAAAGATCGGTTTTATTTCATAAATATAATCGTCGTATGTATATCACCGTATGCACCATTTATTGTCTTATTGTTTAAAAAAAGAGATAAGGCCTTCGCTCTTTTTACCTCATTACTTTAAAAAAAAAAGGAAAGTGAGCGCGTTTACTTACTCCAATATTCAAAAATGAATACAGGATGCTTTTTTTCTGGTTCAAATCGCAATACCAATATATATACATATATATATATATATATATATATATATATATATATATATTAATTTTTAAAAATGACAGAAAAATAAACTTTGTTTGAAGAAAATATAGTTATTTTCGACTTCTAACATACTACTTATTTCCTTTTTTCCACCCTTCTTTTTGTTTTAATTTTACTGTGACTAAACATATAGGGGAAACGACCCAGTTGCACTACAACATTCAAACAAGATTGCCCAAGGCAACTTGACAGCTATCTGTAAACGATTGATCTCTTGGTTCTTATTTTACAAAGGGACCGAACTGAGTCAAAAAATTGTCCACGTTCGACCTCCCAAGTTTTAAAAGGGGGAAAGGAAAGAAGCTGCTGCATTTTTAAAGCAAATGGCAAAATAAGAGTAAACGGTTTCGAAATTACTTTTTAGGAGGGAAGCTAACCACTCAGAGGGTTAACATAAAACTAAACATATTTAGCATTTGAAAATCCATTTTTTTTTAAAATTTTGTAACTAGAAATTTAAACTTTCCATATTTTTTTGCAAAAAAAAATGTAGAATTTTCAATAAACTTGAACATATAATACAGAAAAATTACATTATTTGTACAGAAAAATTAGTTTTTACAATACTTATTACATACAAAATGGATTTTGAAGAAAGTGTACCTGATTCATACTTACATCACAATTGCTTACAATTTTAAAATTCAATTTTCTAGCGTTCTATTTATCGCATTATAATAAATAATGAATCTATGGATGCATAAAAATGCCCTCTATTTTTTACACGTAAAATATAAAATGCAAAGTTTAAAGCTGTTTCACGGCTCAGTTACCTAGTCGTTGTAGGACAAACCCAGATATCTAAGAATATGAGTCGGGGAAGCCTGCTCTATGTTACATTTTGTACAAATCATATACGTTTTATGGCCTCCCTGGAAGACAAGGGTTCTTAAATGTCCTCTAAGAAATCCGAAAACTGCCGTCTTACTGCATTTGTCGCAATTCATAGCAAGGGATCATTCATGGGCAATCATCTCGATACCTAGTATGAACCGGTAGGATGAGCCAAGTCTTTTTATCAATATGCTTTCTAGAAAAGAACATCTCAAGATAAGTCAGACAATTAGATATAGCCAGAGCCTCTGTGGCACCCTCCTTCACCAAAGCATTCGCCTCCTCATTACCCCATATATCTGCATGCGAGGGGATCCACTGATAGTGCGCATCACAAGATGATGAGACATGTTTTAATTCATTAAGTGTAGGGTTTCCAGTTCTACCACCAATGATACTCTAGTTTGACAAATGTCAGATGGCACTTCGACTATCAGACAGAATCCAGATGGACCAAGGGTCCAAGGAAGACAGAATAAATCTTAGTCCCTAACCGATAGCGACAAGTTCCCTTTGAAAAACTGAACTAAAATCTGGATTTATTTTCTATAATATAACAATCCCATTGGTGTCTTTGATAAGTGCTCCATTACCAGAGTGAGAATCATCGTCTTTGTTACCATCAGTATATACAGAAGTACCATACGCACTTCTGGAATGCAATTTATAATTTCCAGAGCCAAGTGCCGGAAGCATCTCGTAGTGCCGTTTTTCTTAAAAAGCCTAGAGCCTAATTCAGTATGGAAATGGTGACACGATGAAGACCAACAAAAGGGTCAATCCATTGCTTTAAAAAACATTGTTCCACCTTAAGATCCAGCAAATTATTGTAATCGATCTGGCTAAGAGGACTGTAGGAAATATTTCGTTATTATGCCAGTGCTCCAGTAAGTCATAGGTCTGATTTTGGGATTCGTAGCTGTAAAGTTTATTATAATACTTCACCAGACATTAGTTCCTTCAAAGACTCAATGGCTGAAGGTCTGAAGTCTGCCTTGAATAACACACTATCATTTGGGCAGCTATTACGTAATCCAGTAATGGATCGATCGGCACTAATCTTTCCCCTCCTAACTTCTTGAGGTGAGGTGTGAAAACACAGCAGTAATAGACAAATCTTGTTTGAAAGAAACAGTCAATAAAGAAGATGAGGGATGTAGGTGAGGGATGTCAATAAGTAGCATGATGGATATCTAAAAAAAGAACATGGAATGAATATATTGCAATGATTTTCAAATTTTCGATATTTGTGACCCAATTTTCAATCAGAATTTTCATTGCCCCCCTGCAATAACTACGTATAAAATTCAGTAATAATTGACAATACAGCTACAATACGACTTAAATTATAACCCGTACAAACTATTAAAATTATTAAATTTTATATGTGTTTATTTGAAAAAGTAGATATTTTAAGTAAGTTACCTTTAAGTAAAGAGTGTTTTTTTTCAGGTATAGAAGTTTAAGTTGACATTACTTTCCAAGATGGCGACCGATTTAACAGCTGTCAAGTGATTTATTCTCAGTTTGATTTGTCAATTCATCATAAATAGACTCACGCCTGAACAACGCTTTTAGATTCGTCGAATGGACTCAAAACGAGATTGCCGTTGTTCCCGATTTTCATAAGCGAATTTTGTTTAGCGATGAAGCGCACTTCTGGTTGCATGGCTACGTCAACAAACAAAACTGCCGCATTTGGAGTGAAGCTAATCCACAAGTGTATGTCGAAAATCGTTACATCTAGAAAAACTGACTGTTTGTTGCGCTTTATGGGCTGGTGGAATCATTGGTCCGTACTTCTTCAAAAACGATGAAGGCCACACCGTTACAGTTAATGTGATCGGTTTAGAGCCATGATTACTAACTTTTTCATTCCTGAATTGAACAGTCATGATGTCTAAAAGCTGTGGTTCCAACAAGACGGCACAACATGCCCCACAGCTCGTGCCATAATCGATTTATTGAAAGTCACGTTTGGTGACTGCCTAATTTCACGTTTCGGACCTGTGAATTGGCCTCCAAGATTTTGTGATTTAACACCGCTAGAATATTTTCTGTGGGGCTATGTAAAGTCATTGGTCTATGCGGATAAGCCAGAAACGCTTGACTATTTGGAAGACAACATTCGCCGTGTTATTGCCGATATACGGCCACAAATGTTGGAAAAAGTCATCGAAAATTGGACTTCCAGATTGGACTACATCCGAGCCAGCCGTGGCAGTCCTATGCCAGAAATCATATTTAAAATGTAATGCCACAATATTACCTTTCGAATAAAAAAATCATGTCAATCGAATAATACATCGTTGTTTTATTGCAATTTAAAGTTCTATATATATATATATATATATATATATATATATATATATATATATATATATATATATATATATATATATATATATATATATATACATATATATATACCTCTTAAAAAACACCCTTTATTAGAATAAGTATATGTTTATTTTCCTTTCTAACATTTGAATTGGAGTTTATTGAAAAACATGTTTAAATTAATTCAGTATTTTTTTCTTCAATTATCCATTTCTATAAGGACAAATGTCAACAGAAAAATAGACTTGTCTCTGTTGCCCTTTATCTTATATCCACACATTAGCATTCGCTTTGCCATTTCTGCAGTTATCTGCGCAACTGTCTCCCTTTGAAAAAAAATTGAACTGCAAGACAAACTGGGAGTAGATTGAATAGTAATTATGAAAATTGTTCTTAATTTAGTATTATTGAATTAACAATGGCATAGAGGTGCAGTTCTGACAACTTTAAGTCATGATAAGCATGTATTTTATTATTTCTTATATCAAAACTTTTTATTTTGCTTTCTTTCACTAAATTAACTATTTTTTTAATAATATTTTATTTTCGACTTTTCGATATGCTCACGTCCCCGACTTACAGCTATCACATCCTCCTAAGCGGGCACGCCGCACAGTTTGGCCGCTCATGAGGCGAGTATTGTAGTTAGACATGCTGAGTGGGCCTGGTTTCAAATCCCGGAAAAAGCATGGATGTGTGTAAATGTATAGTGCTTTTACGGCATGGAGGTACTTTAAATAGCCGTTGAAACGCAAGTCCTCTCATGTGGTTGGTGAAAGTGGAAGAGAGTTGGGAGGCCCAGACCACCCCACTTGCATGACACTCAAAGCTAAAGCTAACGCCAGGTGTACATCTACACCTTTAAAGCAATGAATTTCGCGGACCTCGATCTGAAATCGTCAGAAAGTGGCATTAGTAACAACATCAGCACCTGAAGAAAGAATTTTTTCTCTTTTGTCTATGAGGTGCAGGCTTTTTGTTTTGGATTGTCATACAATATCAAAATGTGAATTTGATAACTGAGACGGAAATGGATTCACACGCACACACACACATTTCAAAGAATGTTTTGTCATTTAAATATTATTTTCATCAAACAAAAATATTATTTGAATTTAGAGAATAAAAATTAGAAAAACATTGTATTGATTGTCTATTTGTGGAAGAGAAAATCTAACAGAAAAGATATCAAACAAAAAATGCATATATATGTGAACTGCTAAACGCAAATTGGAAAATGTCTATATGGATTTTCGGGATCAATTAATACCACAAGTTGAAATACATGAATTTCTGTCCATTAAAAATTACAACATATCCTTCAGGGAGAAGTATTAAGAGGACTTGGTACCCCTAAAATCACAGATCTATCATTTTTTTTTTATTTTCATTTAATCTTACTCTTTGGATTATTATCTTTCGATTGATATATCACTTGTGCATCTCGGAAAGTTAGAAGTTGAATAAAACTTCATTTGAAAACAAATTAGGCAATTCAGACACGTCCCCTTTTTAGAAATAAAGCTAAAAAATGCGTTTTGATAAAAAAAAAATCTATTTTATAAAGAGAAATAATAACATTAAAAAAGAAATGTGTAAAAAATAAAGCGGAATATTTCCGAGGCAATACATACAATCATTTTTTTTCTTTGTGAAATGTGTGTATGTAAAATTTTTAAATTAAGGCATTTTATATTAATAGTTTTATAATTTCAGTTCTTATTCCTGATATATTTTTTAAACAAATGTAATACTTTTTAATATTATAAGAAGAAAAACTGCTAGAATTTCTGTCGTGACAGAAAAAAAAATTAACCTTTTTCTTGAATTTCCTTGTGCAATTAGTACTCTCTAAAAGTTCATTTATAAAAATGTGTGGGTTGAAAAGATATGAAAATGCAATTATCTTAAAGAAAAATATGTGCCTAATATCTTAAAGTGGTATTTTAAGTTTAATTAAGGTAATATTATTTATTTTTTCAGAATTATAAACTTTAAAGTGGTTTTTCTCAGTTTGTGTTTTTCGAAACCTTAATGCATTCAAAATGCTATTCCTTCGACAATTGTTTACCAATCACTTCTTTTTTTTTCTGTGTGTTCAAAATAAAGCATGTAATAAAATTAGGGATCCGCTTTGCTATAAACTGAATACTTTTTTAAAAAAAAAAAGTAAAATGTAAGACATGTTGGCTTTTTTCATTGATTTTTAGCCAGTATATCAACATTTTATTTTTTTTTCTCGAAAACGAAGAAAGTTATTGTAAATTCGATTCCTAAAGTTGTTTAGAACATCCATAAGAATATTATAAAAAAATTTCAGGTCAAAAAACTAACTTTACAAAAGGAGTACGATTTTAAAATTTTCCAAATTTTCTTCAAGGAATTTAAAGTTTTAAATTGTGTGAATAATATGTGAAACATTTTATCTCGTATCATTTTCTTGAATAGAAACATTGTATAAAATGCTAAAATATAATTTTTAAATACATAAAAAAAGAAAGTTGCTCAAAGGGTACCTAGTCCTCTGAAGTATTTGTAAGAAATTCTATGGATGGAATTTTAGATGTTTCAAAAACTAAGAAAAAAACGTTTGTAAGACTAAAATTTAGAGAAGTAATACTTAAGTTAAAGAAGAACTCCTGTTTAGCCTGCGAGGTGTTTATTTTAATCTATTTTCTGATGGATGCAAAAATTTCATAGAAAAATAAATTAGACGGTCCAAATTTCTTTCTTTCATTAATGGAGTAAAAATTCATCATTATGCAGGATGAAGTACACAATTAACTATTATGGTATCCGAATACCCTAAAATCATGATTTTTTTATGAATGAACACATTTTTTTATGATTTTATTTTATAGGCCATCTTGTTAGCTTCATAAAAATACCAAGGTTGTTATTTTGCATTCATTAGAATACATATTACAGGTGTCTTAGTAAAAACAGATGTTGTAACTTTACATAAGATGTCAAACTTTAAAATGCGTTCTTCTCGAAATGTGTTTTTTTTTTCTAAAAAATCAAACGGGGACAGCGATTTCTTAAAAAGCTTTTAAAATAATTTGCTAAAATTCTTTATGTATGATCTGTATAACAGTAAAACTGTTTCAAACTTCAGATTTATAAATCCCTGTTTCATTATAAAATTTACAGTTCTTTATGTAAATATAATAACTGTTTTGTAAGCAGTTTCATATAACAATTAAGATTAGTCGGTACCTCCTGTACCAACAATGTTAAATTGAGACATTTTAGGAACCTGTTTCTCAGAAACTGTTAAATGTAAAAACTTCAAATTTTGTGTCTATATATTAATTAGGCTTTTTTGTTTGAATAATGGTTAAATATTTAAAATATATTGTTTACTTTTTCAAAAATATTCATCGTAAAAGTATCGCTTAGAAATTAATGAAAATTGTCATTTTTTTACGATAACTGCTTTTCAGCAAATTATTTTGGGAAAATCTCCAAAAAAGTAGCTCCATCATATATAGTTACATATTATTTATGTGCAGTAAAAATTGCAAGTACCTTTTCAGTATATTCTTTGAAAAGGGTACATGCAGTTTGAAAGCAATCATTTTGAGAAAATTGCATTTTTAGGGTAAAAAGGGACTTCTTCACAAAAATAATGAATTACATGTATTTGCCCTATTTTATTTAACATCAGTATCTTCCTAATTTTTTAACCATAAAATAGGAAACAAAAAAGTGTTCAAATGTTCAGAAAATACATATATAGTATTTTTACAGTTTTGGTTCAACGAAGTTTTTTACAGCATTTTTGCATTAATTTTCACAAATTATGTAACAATCTGAAGAATTTTTAACTTCAATACATTACAAATATCAAATTTGACCTTATAAAATCATAAATATAATGTAAGCATGTATGAATATGTAAAAGCAATGATTTGGAAATACGTGATTTTACGACATTGCGAGAGATTTTATATGGATTTGTATGTTCACACGCAAACACAATTTCTAAAAGTTTCAAAACTCAAATTTTATCTAAGCTGTACAAGAGATTTCTAAAAAAGTCAAAGATAAAACTGTATTTATGTTTTTAAACATGAAATTTGTGTAATTTTATGCATGTAACAAGCTTCTCACAACGACAGAAATCTTTACACATCTGAGTTAGAATTAGTTACCATTCATTGCAATAATTTGAATATTAAAGCTTAAAAAATTGTGTGAACAATAAATAAGCATAAATATTTGCAACAAATTGTAATATGTGAAATATTTTGTTTAGTTTTCTCAAAAAATGTAACATAAAATATCACTATGAATTTTTTAAAAAATGACATTTTTTGTCATGATATATGGATTTCAGTCAAATAATTAGGGAAAAACACACAAAAAAATCACATATATATATATATATATATATATATATATATATATATATATATATATATATATATATTTTTAGTTAAGTATCACTAAAATGAGGGGGAAATATTTCATGTGAAAACATACATTATTTTCTAAGAAAAAGATGAATTCAGTTTTAAAAAAATCATTTTTTAGAAAATTGAATTTTTACAATAAAGTACAATTGACATTTTTTGTCACGATATATTTATTTTACAAATGCCAGGCCATTGACCATCAGGTCATTAGGCAACGGGTTCTCCAATACCTTTTTACAATGCAGTTAAGATCATTCAGTGTAGAGCACTCGTCCAAATGAGCGGAAGTCATGTCTTGTCCAGTGTCACACAAAACGCAGATAGGTGAAGTCACTAAGTTAAAACGAAACAAATGAGAGCAAAGGCAGTCATGTCCGGTTAAAAGTCTAAATTTAGCCACAGCAGCAGCACGAGGAGAATTTGGAATACCGTGGGATTTCTTACATAGTGTACTCTAAGGCTTATCACGAGCAACACGAGAAGCTGTAAGGCGAAATAATTCCCTAAAAATCCTTTTAATTTCCAGTTTGGCAGAATGAAGTGTCAGGTCTCTGCGAAAGTTTTGAAGGATACCCGTTCCCTTTTTTGCCAAAAAGTCTGCCCTCTCATTTTCCCAAAGACCACAGTGGGATGGTACCCATTGAAAGACGATCTTTCCTTTTATCTTTCCCAAGAGTTCTCTACAGTTCTGCACATGTAAACAATTATTCTCATTATAGTTGGACAAAGCCTGAAGGGCAGAAATAGAATCTGAAAGAATTACAGCTCTTTCAATGGGGGGAAGACGAACAGCAAGTTGCTGAAGGGCTATATGTATAGCTTCAACCTCACCATCAAAGTGAGTTGTCAAAGGGCCGGCGTGTAAATAGAAGGAGAAGAGGTGACTAAAAACACCAATGCCAGCGCCTTGGGCAAAATCCAAGAGTGAGCCATCTGTGTAAATGTGAAGCCACTCCTATGGTGGGAAGCGGGTATTGATAGTTTCCAAAACTATAGCGTGAAGAGCAGTTGGACTTAGATCACGTTTTCTCACATTCAGAACAAGGTCCAATCTGATGTCGAGTGTTGCGTAGTCGAGTGGGTTAGCAAAAGACAGTAATTCAAAGGGCACAGCATTAATGACTTTATATTGAATGTTCTCACGAACACATTGAATAAAGCCCTTTTGAGTCTTAAGATTACGTCCTCCATCGGAATCATAGTCCCGCCAGAATGAATTATTTGGGAGTGTAATAAGTCTATTGATGATAATAGCAGCATTCTTCTCAATTATATTAGTGAATGGCTGAAGGTCGCAAAGTAACTGCATGGCAAGTACTGGAGTAGTTTTAACTCCGCTAGAGAGTGATCATGCGAAGGGCTTGGTTATGGAAAGTGTCAAGAAGTTTTCTAACGCTCTCTGAGGCAGAGACCCCAGCACCTCATTGCAATAATTTAGAACTGGTTGAATATATGTCTTGTAAGTTGTATTTAAGGTATCCCTATTGCATCCCCATTTAACTCTGGTCAATCTTTTAAGAATGGAGAGTCGCTTTCTTGCCTTAGAAACAACAAGCTCAGCATGTTTAGTCCATTTCAATTTGTTATCAAGAGCGCAACCCAAATAAATTGAAACATCACTCTGTTGAACAGGCATACCGTTATAAACCAATTGGGGACTGAATGGTTGTCTATTTAAAGTGAAGAACTGACAAGTAGTCTTCTTTTAGGTTTACAGTCATATTATTTTCAATACATCAAAGGTGTAATCCTTCAAGGGCCAGATTTAGGATGGTATTTAGTTTGGACTGATCCCTCTTTGGTGTGCTGCACCAGATGGCAAGGTCATCCACAAATAGAGCCGTATTGGTCAGTCCATCAGATGCCAAGAGATTAGGGAGATCATTAATAAAGTTGTCACGATATATAGACTCCAGTCAAATATTTTGGGAAAATCCCCAAAAAAACTCACGTGAATCTACACAGTTACATATAAGTATCATGAGGGGGGGAAATGCATTACATTCATACATTATATTCTGAGAAAAACATGAATACAGTTTTAAAAACATCATTTTTGAGAAAATTCAATTTTCAGTATAAAGTGCCACTTTATCACAAAAATAATGATTTACAACACGAATTTGTCCGATTTTATTGAACATTAGCATATTTGCAATTTATTTTGCATAAAAAAGTGAGCAAAAAAAGTCTTAAATTGCCCAGAATAGCATTTTTTATTTTATTTTAACGAGATAATTTCTAATTTTACATCAATTTTTGAAGAATTAGTAGCTTTCATGCTTTACAGATATCAGATTTGAACGTAAAGCAACATAAATATTATGTGAAAATGTATCAATATGGTTTTTGTATGAATTTGAGATGGTATTTAAAAATACCTGATTATATATATATATATATATTTATATATATATATATATATATATTATATATATATATATATTATATATATATATATATATATATATATATATATATATATATATATATACACGACATTTTGAAAGTTTTCACTGGAATTTTGTAAAGTTATCATTAGGTTTTGTTGTTGCAGACATTTTCTAAGGTTTAAACTTCAAAAACTACTCTAAACTGGACAAATGTTTTCTAAAACAGCCAAAATAAAACTATTTTTATGTTTTTAAACATGAAATTTATGTATATTTATGTATGTAACAAGCTTCTCGCAAAGGCAACAAACATCACTCTTGATGTATTATCTCATACATTTATCTCAGAAGCTATTAAACTTATGAACTCAAGACTTTGACTAGATGTATTAATTATACATTTATATTTATACTGAAGTGAAATTTTTTAAATATATTTTAATTAACTTTTTCAAAAACAAATTTTTAGTTGAGCGAGCAAATATGATTATTATGAATTTATTGAAAATTGTCATTTTTTGTTGTGATATCTGCTTAAGAATATTTCTAAAATGTTCCTTCAGTATACACAATTGCATTTAAGAAACAGAGTACATTTATACAATTTAAAAAAATAATTTAGAAGACAATTTTTATAAAAAAATCTTACCTTTTAAAAGTATTCTATATTAAGTATGTTATCCATTCATTATATCCATTATTCAGTTATAAAATGAAGATTCATTATGTAAATATTTCTCACCTGGTCACAATTATACATATATTCTATTTTTTTTCTTTTACACTACTTAAACACGCGAAGATTTAGTAATAATTAAGAATAACTAATTAAAAATGAATTTCAACTAAAGAAAAGACCTAAATTTCAGTAAAAAATGACTACATTTTATATATAATATTTACTAAATCCCACATGCAAATCTGAAATTGCACATCCAATGGTTTTTAGCAAATCTAACAGTTGCAGTTATACAATTATCTAAAGTTAATTTGGGTATTAAAAAATAAAAATTAATCGAGGCTTTGCAACTTTTCCCCAGTTTTAAAAAGGCAATGTTTACATTTCTATTTGTCAAAATGGTTGTTGTAAATCAACTGATTATTATTTAAAAATCATTTTAAAATACTTCTAATTCATAAAATGGCTTTTTTTTGGACTCTAGATAGACTCCTTGTGTGCCGACAAGTATAAGACAAGGCTTACAAACGTAAGTCAATACACAAGACAATGGAGATTACATGTAGAAGTATATAGGCACAAATGGGAACCAAAAGGGGAAATACAGAAAGAACAAATACAGAATTAAATACAAGAATGCTCACATACAGACGGAGAAAACCAATAATAAAATTATACAATGAGGAAGATAAGAAAAAATAAAAAAAAATGTTCAAAAAACAAAAACATAAAGCATACATACAAATATAAATGCACACACATACACATGTATATTCACATACAAAAAATGTTAACAAACACACAAAATTTAGAATCTAATTAATACAGGGAAAATTGCTATTAATGATTGCACAAAAAAATGTAAAAGATGAATTTCCATCAACAAAAGCAGATAAAGGAGGAGGTCACTCTATATTGTTCTTTTGTAGGCACTTCATGAGTGTACATCTTTCCGAAGAGAAATTAGTACAAGCAAGAATCAGATGCTTGGCATTTTGATTGTGTCACTGGAGCAAGAACACTGATCAGTAAGCGACAAATTGAAGCGCTTTAAATATGCTTTAAAGTTTCCATGCCCAGTTAGAAACTGGGTAAGTTTAAAATTAGGTGAAAGTGCTTAGCCTTTAAACGGCTCTGAATAGAAGGAAAGAATTCCTTGGTGAGATGCGCATTAATTGAAATTTGATACAAGTTATTGCACTCGGAGATAATCTTTTCTTTAAAAACTTTCTTATGATATGATTTTGGAATGCTCATAGGAACCAGATCTCTTAATTTTGTCGCTTCTTTTGCAAGTCAGTCAGCACGTTCATTGCCATAGATTCCCGTATGACCTCGAACAAAAGAAAAGAAAACTTGTACTCCTCTGCTTCGAAAAAAATCGAGATTAATATGCGTTTTAACTATTAGCTTATTTTGGGAATAAATGTTATTTAAGGCACACAAAGATGATAGGGAATCTCTGCAAATTAAGAAATTCGATGAAAGGATTTCGTTATTGCAGATCCAAGAGACTGCTTGAGCTATGCAAAGTAATTCAGCTTGAAACACACTACATTCATCTCTTATTCTAAATTGGTGAGTTTCAATTTCAATAAAATCTTGGAAGATAACAAATGCAAGGCCAACCTTAGTGTTGATTTTGCTGCCATCTGTAAAGCAGACAACTGAAAGTTGTTTTCAATATTTTTACGGTAATTAACCAAGTAAGGGGAATCGTTCAGAAGGATGAGGGAGCTCAGACACTCTCAAGGAACCATCTAGACACTTATTGGTACAGCTCTTCGTTGCAATCTTGAATTCATTATTTCTGATAATAAAGATGTCAATAGGTGGAAAGCCCGAAATAGCAAACACAGCTTCGTAGGATATCATTCGATACCCAGAAATAACTCGGAGAAGAATTCTTCGTTGAATTTTTCGTAAAAAGACGACAATATTTTTCTTCTTCAAGGCGGATCCCCAGATTTGTGAGCCGTAACAAATAAATGGAACAATGCCTTGTTTATAAATGAGGGATGATACATTAGACTTGATCCCAAAGCTATTTCTGGCAACTTTATTAAGCCCTAGCAGAATTTTTTTCACATTTATTTGAAAGATGCAAAACATGTTGTTTCCAACAAAATTTACTGTCAAGGACAACACCAAGATATTTTAGTTCTTTCATACAGTCAAGAGAAAACCCATTAAGGGTGAGGTTGCCAGTGAGAGCGTTCTTTTATCTCTTCTCCAAGAACATAACTTTTTGACTTGACAGCATTAAACTCTAATTTAAAATTCTTTGTCCAGGTTGAAGCAAAGTCAAGAGTAAGCTGCGCTTGTCTGCAAATGTCATGAAAGACTTTCCTGAAACAAAGAAGTAAGTCATCAGCAAAAGCAATCGTTTCACAGGAAGAAAAAGCCAAGATTTTTCCAAAAAATCATTTATAATGACGTTCCAGAGGAAAGGTCCAGAAACGGATCCCTGAGGACATCCCTTGTTCAAAAATTTCTCTTTTGAGGAATGACCTAAAGATAAAGTCACAGATCTATCCTTCAAGAAGCTGGGAATGACGGCAAATAAGTTTCCAGGGATGCTTGATATTTTTAATAGACTTAGAATACCAGGCCACCAAGCATTATCAAAAGCACTCTTAATATCCAAGAAAACCAGGACTGTATGAAGGTTTCTCTTTTCCCTTTTAAACAATTTCATTAAGTTTCACCAAGGCGTCTTCCGTACATTTATGAGGCATAAAACCAAATTGGTTTTTATTGAAGTAATTATCTTTGTATAAACGCCAGGCTACTCTGTTGATAATGAGTCTTTCAAAAACATTTACCCAAAGTTGACAGCAAACTGATACACCTTAGGTTGTCTAACTTAGGGACACGGACATCATTGACTTTGGGAATTAGATAATCTTAGCATTTTTCCAACAGCGAGGAAAAGTCTTGAGACGAAGACATGAGTTAAAAACTGTTAGAAGAGATCAGGGTACATTTCATGCAGTTTGTTGACAATTTCGTTAGGAATAGAGTCAGGGCCAGGTGCTTTTTTCAACTTCAATTTATTTATAACAGCATTAATTTCATGGATGGTAAAAGGCGGGTCATCCGTTACGCTGGTATAAATAAGAGCGTCACTCCGTATTTCTTTGTGACAATCATCATCCTCATTCTCACAATCATCAGGAAAAGAATGGAAGAGAACCTCATTAATTGTCTCTTCAAAAGAATTAGTCATGGCTCCACTTGGAAGAGCAATTCCACTGAGTTCAATTCTTTTCTGAAACTGCTGTTTAACTCCAAAAGTATAAATGTTTTTCCACACATTATTTACATTAATTTCATCCAAAAATTTCTTCCATGAGCTTATTTTGGCGTCCAAAAGTTTAAGATTATAATTAGATCTTAACTCCTGATATTTACTCTTATAAATTTCTTTTAAAGTGGCATTTTTACATCTCTGAATCTCCGTCTTGCAGCATTAACGTGTTTTCTCATGCAACCAATTTCTGTTGTCCACCAAGGAACTCTGTGCATTCCCCGCTTTTTAATCGGAATGGACATTTTGCAAGAATTAAGAATAATAGAAATTAGTTCCTTTGCAAGATCATGTAGAGATTCTGGATTTTGGCAGGAGACAATGAGATCACTAATACTGGACAGTAAAAATTTAGATGAGTCATAAAAGGGTTTCCAGTTCGCTTTTTTCAGATTAAAGATACAACTGTCACCATCATTTGTTGGAGAATTGAAATCTAGAGCAATATCAAATTCAATTGTTTTGTGGTCGGAGAGAGAATCATAATCAGGCAAATGCCAACAAGAAACGTCGTCCAGTAGATCCGTTCCAACTGCAGTTACATCAATGTAACTAGATCCTCGAGAGCCGCAAAATGTAGGACCGCATTCTTCATTTATGACAAAGAGGTTATGGGCACTAATAAATTCAATGAGCTTGGTGCCTCTAGAGTCGGAAAAGGGACTGAGCCACGTTTCAGATTTACTATTGGCGTCCATAGACCAGACCAGTCTGTTAATGGGCATGCTGGAAAAATTTGGTTATTTTTTTGTAAATCAAAATCAATATTCTTGGAGGGTTCTAAATAATAAGATACAAACAAATAGGATACTCTATTAATGTTCAAACGCACTGTCACCAGATTGTAATCAAGGTAATTTTGATCCAGAAAAGTTGAAATATTTCTATTTCTGACAATAATGGCTGCTTTAATCATGTCAAAAGAATGACTGAAGAAAACTCTGTAAGACGATGGGGAAAACCAGGAAGAGATCCCTTGTATGAATGAGGTTCTTGTACCATCGCGACATCAATATTTCTGGCTTCCATATTCAAAATAAGCTGCTGCGTAGCACTTTTCGATTTATGCAAATTAAGTTGCAAAATACGTAAACGCGGTTGAGAGAAAAACTATTCATAAGTTGTCTGGGATGAAATAAGTTTCTCCATAAATTGATGGCATTTGCAGCAGCTAGAATAAGGTTTGTGATTTACATTAACCTTTTATTAGATCTCTTTGTTTTCTTATTAAACCTGATACAGTTTACGCAAACCTGAGTAGAGAGATTGCATTCACTACTCTTGTGTTCTCCAGCACACTTGAAACAGCACAAGCCATTTTGACAATCAGCAGCCTTATGGTGATAACCAATGCATTTAAAACAGCGGTTAATGGCTATGAAGTCTTGGATTTTACAAACGTTCCAGTTTGCTCTCAGGAACTTCAAATTCAGGCACAAATTTCGACAGTTTGGATTCATTTCTAAAACCAAATGCCGGGAGTCTTCGAATTTTTTAAGAGTGAAACGAATTTTTGTTTCCTCCCAAAACTGTACTTTCTCTTCCAATTCCGGATTTTAATCTTTCAAAAATTGGAGAACATCATGGTCACTAATTTCATTTGGAAGATTTTTCAAAAGCACACATTTGGGTTTCTCTTCTTCGGAGAAGATACTTTAAGAGTATTTGCCTTTTCTTTTATTGCTGTTAAAAATCTGTCTTTATCCTCCTTAGAGACACATTGTACCAGCACACGGTTATTATTAATAGTCCTCATCTTTTTTACCCCTACTTGAATTTTTCTCGGATTTAACCCCGTTCAAATAATTTGCCGCACCTCCTCAGATGTAAAATTATTTTCATTGGCACAGACAATAACGTTATTCAAAGAATGAATTGCATTCTCAAAGGTAGATGGCGCCACGATACTAGCATAGGATGGTTTTGCAAACGACGCCGAGGCAACATCACTATTTTTTTAAATCAGCAGATCCATTCACTGATTTTGAAATATACGATTTCAACTTACCCAAAGCAGTTCTTGCATCTTCACGCAACTTTTTGCTTGGATTTCCAGCACAGTTTAACACGTTTTCCAAGTTTTCGAAGCAATCCTCAAGCGATCGAAATGACGCGTCAACATCAATGGCCGCCATGTCGGCTCCCCGCCTCATTAAATGGCTTGTTTGGTATATCATTGCAAAGGTCTTGATTTGGACATTTTAGAAATATCAAAAACTCAAAATTGATTTCTAAAAGGTTTTTCCCGGCTGACTGCTTTTAAAATAAAGTGTTCCAGTTATTGTAAAAATTAAAGTATCTCTTATCTTGAAGGTCACTTCAAAAACGAATAGCAAAGTAGTACATCAGAATTGAAAATTGAGAATTTGTTCACCTACTGTTTGTACAGAGAGGGCCCGTTTATGTAATATTTTGTCAATGTTTACCCATTTTATTAGTAATAATTTATTTTGAATTCCTAATTTTAGTCTTTTTTGTCCTAAAATGCACTATCTAAATTTAAAACCAAAAAAAAAAAAAAAAAACTCCATACATCCGTTATTTTTTTTTAAAAAAGTCGCAAGTAGTCGGATACCTTAAAGAGATTAATTTAAAAATTGTTACTATTCAAATAGTGGAAAATTATCAACGAAAAATAATTTACTTTCTTAACTGTATCAACAAGGAGCTTTTCATAATAGTATTAAATGATTTTAGAAAATTAAATTTTCAATTTTTATAAAATAAATACACAATTAAGTATACTGTTTCATCACATTAAATTTTTATTTATTTGTTCAGGTTTAAATAGGGAAAATATGACTGAAATAAAGTAGAATTTCATGAAGCATCGTAAGATTCACAAGGTTTATTACACTATTTTTGTCAAAGATAATTTATTTTTATATTAGTTCTAATATTAAGCATTCATATATTTCAAAGGATTAAAATTTAATGCATCATATTTATTTTTATATGCGTAATAAAATTCAACCTTTTAATTTTCTTTCTATATATAGACACAGATCTTTAGCATCTGCAGACTTGGAGGATATTGCTAATACTTCTAATACTTTCACAATGAAAGGATTATTTTTTCTCATTCTGTTAGTAGCTGTCTTTGCTATGGGTAAGAGTTTATCCATTTACTTCTTGCTTACTTTATTTGTTTTCTTCATTGAAAAACATATAGTTTGAAACATTATTTATAAAGATTATCTTATATCTTTAAAATATTTTTGGTTTATAATTACGTAACTATGTCCCTTCATATTCTAATCTAATTGTAGTAAAATTATAAGATTAGAATTAAGTATCTGTAACTTGCAACTTGACACTTACAACAAAGCCACACTTCAACAAATACATATATTATTATTACGAATCTCATATTATTTTTAATTGACGCTTTTCAAAAATTTTCAACTTTTGATAATTTTGCCGCTTCCGTCTAAGAGAAAATGGTGAAGTTGATTGTTTTTATTTTATATATCAAGGGATTTTACACTTGTGTAATAGTGATAAGCTTTTAAGTGACGCCTAACTATTACCCGTTAACATCTCATCCACGAAAAGTTGCACATAAACGAGTACAATGCACCACAGTAAATAAAATTGATTTGCGAGATCGGTGCCACTTGATCCACGAACAAGTACTATTCCGCTGTCCTTGAGATAAGGACCTCTAGCTTATATCAATCAAATGAGTAGAATGTATTCCTGTAGAATATATTAAGCGTTATCCTGGCATATTCACCATAGTTACAGGAGACTGAAGCTAATATATATTTATGTACAAACACACACACACACACACATATATATATATATATATATATATATATATATATATATATATATATATGTGTGTGTGTGAAACTGAAATTAAAATTATGACAGATATTTTAAGCAGATATAAATTTCGAGATTCTCATGGTATGCATATGATTCGAGACCTTAATAATTATTTAGTACAAAAAATAAATATTAAATTAGATACAAGTGAAAATTACTCTACAGAATATTGTACATTATTATTTATGATTAAATCGTTTAACAAAATTAATTTTTCAAGTATATTTCAAAATATCAATCCTTTTTTCCTATTAAAATATTATTATTAAAAAGGCTTTCAAATACAACAAGAAATTTGGTAGATTTATATTTAATTATAATCAAATCTCGGAACTCCTAAGTTCAGAATCATGTAAATGCAATCTATATCGAGACTATATTGATGATTATCATCAGCTCGTTATCACAGGAGACCTTAGCATCGTGAAAGATGGTTTGTTAAGAAATTTTATGGAAAAAGGTACCGGTTTTAGACTGATGATCACAAAAAATAAATCTAACGTTATGAAACAAATCATAAAAGGTTTAGATAAATTCTACCTTAAAATGGCAATTAAATACGGAATGCCGATTGAAGCATTCAATCAATTTAGATCTTATGTAGCAACAGAAAATCGAGAATTAGATTTCACTGTTGAACATGAAATTATGTATAAAGATCTTAAATCATCAATAGTAAATATCCAAAATGACTTCGTGATTACATATGTTGATAAGGTCTCTGCCAATTATGCCATAATTTGTAAATATTATTACAGTAAAATATTAAGTAACCACATTTTAAATAATAATTCGTTTCAAAAATCAATTCACAATAATAGAGAAGATGATAATCGTCTTTTAGCTTTGAACAAAAGACTGAATATTCATCTAAATAATATTAATTATCCAAGTATTTTTTTAACACCAAAATTTCATAAAAGCCCTATAAAATTCCGTAGTATCACTAATGGATACAATACATATATCACGAAGTCTGGGAAGATCTTACAATCTCTTCTTCAAAATATAATTGATAATTTACAAAATACGGCAATAATTAAAAATAGCTTAGAGATTGCTAGAGTTACTAAGGATATATTAATTTTTTCTATGCATGGTTTTGATTTCGAGGATTCTATAGATATTGACGATATGATTAAGGTTCTACAGTTAATTTATGATAAATATGAATTATATACTTCAATGAAAAAAGAAAAATTTGATATTCTTGTTAACCTCGTATTAAAAGAAAATTTCTTTACATTTGATCAGAATCTTTTTAAACAGATCAAAGGATTACCTCAGGGTGTCCAGCTAGTAATTGTTTAGCGAACCTATATTTACATTTTTTTTAAATAGATCATGTTGTAAATGATTCTTACTTAATTTATCGTTATATAGATGATATAATAATTTTTGGTAAAAATAGTGAATACAAACCAAATATTACGTTCTACCCTGATTATCTCAAGCTCGTTAAAACTAACTTCAACTCTAATATGGTGGAATTCTTGGATTTAGACTTGCATTTTATTAACAATAATGTAGTCAGTAACATTTTTGACAAAATAGATTCGTTTAAGTTCCATATAATTAAAATTCCCGTATGGAATAGTAATTTACATATATCATTTTACAGAAATATCTTTTTGAATTTTTTATTTAGAAATGATAACTTAACTACCCACAAAATAGATAAATACAATAATATAAAAAAAAATTTTAATATTGTTTAGATCATGAATACCCTTTTAATTTCTTAAGAACTTATATTCATCACAAATACATTAACCGTCTTGCTACTTCGAATTCCAAAACCACCACACAACAATAGGATTTCAAAGTCAGCATGTTAGTGGTCTTGCTGTGAAGATTATATCATAACACTCATATCACAGTTTACATTTTTTCCACACACATCTTGAACATCTTACACATTGTTGACAACCAACCAAATTAGAGCCTAGCAAATTTACATTTTTGGCAATTAACCAATTCAAATTTTACCATGTTTGATTGTCGTCATTATATACCTGTCTTTGCTGGCTGGTTTAAAAGTCAGCTTAAAAGATGTGTTTATGTATTTTCGAATTTTTTTTTTCCTATGAATAATTGATTTTCATTTATGGCAAGACGCTTGATTCTCTTCGTAAAAGCTTTGTGAGTAAAGAAATTTTGTTAAATTATTTTTTGAAGGATACTTTTCCTATGTAATTGTTTTAGCATTTGTCTACTTTTCTTACGTAATTATTTTGTGATTTTTCTGCATTAAGAGTTTGGGAGAGTTTGTTACATAATAGTAGTGAGTGGTTTTATCATGCTCTCTGAGTTATCCATACTCTGAAGTTTTGTTTTTTTACTTTATTTGGTTTTCCTACTGAGTTGCAAAGGGGGAAGGTTGGCGCCTTCAAACTAGTTTAACCCCACTTATTCGGTCCTAAGTCCGAAATTGCTTTCTGACTCGCTAGGTTCTACTTTTTTTGTAGTTTTTTTTATTTTTCTATAATTTTGTTCTTCATAAATTCAGCTTTATATTTTTATTACGCTATTTTCTGTTATGTTCTTTATCTATTTTTTCTTGTTTTTGATATATATATACATATTTCTTATATATATA
>BMAU01010500.1:0-18367 GCA_019973935.1 Trichonephila clavipes | reverse complement strand
TAAGCAGTGCTTCTCAAACTTTCAATACTGGCGCCCCCTTTTCAATCACAATTTTTATCGCGCCCCCTTATACATTAATAATGTACTGAATGTAATAATAATGCACTTTGACGCTAAAGCTACTATACGCGATCTTAATTATAAACCATACAAATTAATAGCATAAGTATTACAGTTTGTATACTACTTTTTTGCAAAATAAATAAATTAATTAAGTAAGACAGTGCTTCTCAAACTTTCACTACTGGCGACCCAATTTTCAATCATAATTTTCATCGCCCCCTCAATAATAATGTATTGAATGCAATAATAATGCACTTTGAGTATTAAATTTTGTATACGTTACTTTTATATAATATATATTTTAAGCAAATTACTTTTAAGTAATAATTATAATGTTATGTTATTTTTCCATTCTCATTTTTTAAATTGGGACAGATTGCAAAATGACATTTAATTAAAAATTTATTTCGTCCATCATGCATTTCTAAAAAGTACAAATGTCATTAGAACAAGTAATATAAAAATAAATTTTAAGACAATTTCTACTTAGGCCAACAAAGAAAACTTGTTTTGGTTACTTTCTTTTAAATAGTTTCACTAATACAAATATGTAATACATATGACAGAATCACAATGCTATGACAAAAGAGAAAAAGCGATTTTCCTTGCAATTTTTCCGTTTCTTTTCTATATATGAGGTATTGAATATTCTTTTTTTTTCGTTACTATTTATTTATTAACTAAATTTAATTAGTGTAAGAAAATAGTAAAAAAGTAAAGAAGAAATCACACACATTCTTAGAAATTAGGCCATCTCGGATGGAATTCGAACTACCGTCCTTCAGATTAGAAGCCCAGCGCGCGCTATCCATTGCGTTACAGGGGACAGCACGAAAAGTTTTCTTTCTATAAATGCTTTGGACTATAATTTTTGTTTGTTGATATTTATTCATTTTTTAATTTAATTAATGAATTAAAATTTGAAAGAACTGTATTAACATGAAGTGTCACCCACTACAAGTTTTTAAAAATGTATTTGAACTTGAATGAATGAATAGAAAGTATTTTATCAACGATGGAAAATTTGAACAAGATATATATGAGAGAGTGAACTTATAGTAGAAATTGAAAAATAGTCTACTTTTATGTTGCGCTCTTCATATCCATCACATCTGGCATTCTCGCGAGCGTCTGCGTGAGTCTGGCCAAACTATGGGACGTCTGCGCAAAACATGTAATAATGCTGTACATCGTACAATTCCGATCAGTCTTGGTCCATTCGATGCTTCTATAGCTACCAAATATATCTTGAATGTACATTTTATAATTTGCGCGTTAGTTGTAATTCACACTATTAAGTATTACTGCAGAAAATTGGGACAAAAATCATGGATAAATTTTAAGTCGTAAGCGAACATTCGACGATAATAAAGCATCAACAAGTGCATAGACGAGGCATAGTTCTTGAAAATTAAATCAAGGAAGTATTCTCAAGAATACTTGGATTTTGGATTTACCATTACTGAAGTAAATGGAGAAGAAAAGCCCCTGTGTGTTATTTGCTCAAAAATATTGGCAGCAGACAGTATGAAACCTAATAAACTTAAAAGACATTTCGAAACGCTTCATGGTGAGTACATTAACAAACCTCGAGAGTTCTTTGAATCAAAATTAAAATCATATGGAAAACAAAAAACATTTTTTAAAAAATCTTTGTCAGTGAATGAAAAAGCTTTACTTACTTCTTACAAAGTATCATATAAAATAGCCAGATGTAAAAAACCTCACACTATTGCCGAAGAGCTTATTTTGCCTGCAGCAATTGAGATTGTAGAAACTATGTTTGGAGACAATTTTGCCAAAGAGTTGCAGTCCACATACCCCTATCAAATGATACTGTTTCCCGTCGTATTGATGATATCGCTGAAGATGTAGAGCAACAGCTTTTCGGTAAGTTACGTGATAAATTGTTTTCAATTCAGCTTTACGAGGCAACAGATAGCAATAAAGATGCTCATTTCATTGCGTATGTTCGATTTTGGGATGGTATGTCAGAGGTAGAAGAACTACTTTTTTGTAAACCAATAAAACTTAAAGCAACAGCAATAGCATTATTTGATATTTTAAATAATTTTATAAACGACGCAAATATAGAGTGGAAAAATTGTGTCGGAATATGCGCCGATGGTGCTCGTACAATGTCAGGAATATTTAAAAGTATACAAGCACTTGTGAAACAAAAATCTCCACTATGCATCTGGAAACATTGTATGATCCACAGAGAAGCTCTGGCTTCCAAAGAAATTAGTCCTGGCCTAAATATTGTGCTAATGACAGTTGAGACTGTAGTAAATTACATAAAAATGAGACCCCTAAAATCAAGAATCTTCTCTGGACTTTGCAAAGACATGGTCGCAGTGCATTCATCGTTGCTATTTTATTGTGAAGCAAGATGGTTATCACGCGGAAAATTTTTACAACGTGTTTATGAATTAAGAAATGAAATTACCATTTTTCTAGAAGAGGAAAACCTACCGGAAGCTGAGAAATTTCGAGATGGTTTATTTCTGATGAAGTTGAGCTACTTAGTCGATATATTTGAGAAATTAAATATATTGAATCTTCAACTTTAAGGATCAAATGTACATATGTTTGACACGAGTGATAAAATTAATGCTTTTTGTAGAAAATTAGAATTATGGAGCCGAAATTTAAAGCAAAAAAACCTAGAAATGTTTGAAAATGCGGATAAATGTGTAAACACTTACAAAACTGAAGAACAGCATGTGGAAGTTGTTTATAAAATTATTGAATATCATTTAGCTATGTTAGCAAAAAATTTTAAAGAATATTTTTTTGCTGAGGACAACTTGATAGCAAGTGACAAATGGGTGAGAGATCCATTTCAAAATACCCCAGAAGGGCTCTCCACTACCGAAGAAGAAAGTTTCATAGATTTCTCATCTAGTGGCGAAATTAAAAGACAATTTTGTAATAAAACTCTCTTTCAATTTTGGGCAGAAGTAGATGATGAATTTTCTGAACTGAAAACAAAAGCATTTCGTATACTTTTACCGTTTTCAACATCGTACCTTTGTGAAACCGAATCTTCTGCGGTGGCTGCTTTGAAGAAAAAATATAGATCTCAGCTAAATATAGAAAAAAAAACTCAGAGTGTCATTTCTAATATTAAGCCTTCATTTGTAAACCTTTGCTCTGCAAGACAAGCCCATGGAAGTCACTAATAATAATTAAACTTGCTTTTAAATTAGTATTAATAAATTAGTTATAAAATACATTGTGCAGTACTGATACATTTATAAGTACACTGGCTGAAGTACCCGTTCTGCGATTATTTTTTAAAAAAATAATACATTATCCTTGATATAATAGCTTAATTGTAAGAAGAGTAAAACCAAGTGCACAACAATGCATACAAAAATATAAAATGATTTTTTAAATGAATGCTCCTATTATAAATAGTTTAAAACGAATTGTAATTTTAAGCCTCACAGAATTAGCATTTAGAATTAATATTAAATAAGGAAAACGAATGAAAAATTCCAATGAAGAATAATTGTGTTATTTTTAATATTTAAAGAGAGAAACCTTCAAAATGTTTTAACCCGGAAGCAGGCGCCTACTCCACACTAACGTTAATTGTCGCGCGATTACTTCACCAAGTCACCCCAATCCTTTTTTTTATAATTATTTTTTTCTGTGCTCGATAAAAATCACAATTACAGTGAATAATTTAACTAAGAGAAAATATACTTACCTACTTTAAAGGACTTTTTAATTTTTCTTTGATGATTTGAGAAAAAATCCAATAAAACTAAAGAAACCGTTCCAAATGTGCGTGACCTTAATAAAGAACATAAATCACAGACACTTTTCACTAACAATACAAGAACGTTATTTGCAATCAAAACTGTCATATTTTGCTCACGTTATTGTAATTTTTCTATTCTTTGACGATCTACAAATAGCATGTGTAACTTTTTCTTGCTTGTGTCTTTTTGACAAGGCGAAGTGTTACATTTATGGCTTCTTAGTTTTCTTGATATCTTAATTTTCTTGATAGATTTCTTTAGGCAGCATTTGAAAATTACAATTCAACTTAAACGTTTCATGTCTACCACTTTTGTCATATTTACTTTCACTATCACGATTAATATGCATTCTTTCATCAGGTTCTTCAATTGCTTGATCAGTTTCATCTTCTTTCAATAGAGAGATCACAGATGCCCATTTTTTTATATTCTGCTCATTTACATTTATAAACCATAATAAGTTGTACAACACAGCAATTAAAACCACAAAGTTAATCGTAGGGGAAAGTATAGCATATTCATACAAAATATTTCTGAACAAAAGTGGTCGTGAAGGGAACTCGATCAGAACAAGTACCTTGATTGTAAAAAACCGTTTGCCACTCTCAAAAAAGAGGCAGAAATGTGACAAATTCATTTTAGTTTCCATTAAGACTGTCATATCAGAGGATACTGTCAAGAAACTGTTAACGAATAAACAGTTTTACCAGAATTTGGAGTGATTCAGCGCCTCATGCGACCGCTCCCATGAAAAAAATGTATTCGATACAAAAACATCGATGCCAGTTATAAAAAAATAATTGTGTAAAACGTTTTTTTCATGCAATTTCAGATTACTCATAAAATACATCTTGGCCAATTAATCCTTCAAAGTGCTCAATATGCTTATCCATACATCATAAAACTCATTTACATGGGGCGAAAAGCAACAGAAAAATATTATTTACAACTTTCCCAAAAGAAAAGTAGACGTAGTTAAGCATACCAGTAAGTTTGAAGGTCAAAGAGATGATAATCAAAAGTACTATTCTAGAGGTTACAAGAAACGTAATAAAAAAATCTCTCATCACGGGATTACAGCAAAGCAAACAAAATATCTTTTTTATTTGGTTTTGGGATCAAAGACAGCTAATGAGCAATTGAAGTGGAATCTTTTGAAGTGAAAAACCAGATGATATATATAATTTATATCAGTGTAAATGTGTATTTTTTATTTTGTCAGAAAGCATTTTGTTTAACTTCATTCCAAAAAATAATTTTTTAAGCCTTTTATATTTTCAAAATGCTCGCGCCCCCCTCGAAGGGTTATCGCGCCCTCCAGGGGGGCGCGCCCCACAGTTTGAGAAGCACTGGCATAATGTATTTGATATAATTAATTTACCAACACTAAGTTAAGAACAAGATTAATCATTTCTAATGACTCCTATCGGCTTATCATTTACAAAATTTAATACTTATCTTGATAATTTGTGCGGTTTATAATTAAAGTCATATTGTAGCTTTTAGTACGTTAATTTTGAAATCAATACATTGTTATTGCACGGAGGGGGCGCGATGAAAATTATGATGGAAAATTGGGTGGCAAGTATTGAAAGTTTGAGAAGCATGGGTCTAGACCAACCTTTTACATAACCAACCCAAATGGTTTCACCAATTAAATAAATTACTGCAATACTACAGCGGAAACAGCCTGGTATTATAAAATTTGTCAAATTACAGAGATTAATTGGGCTGGTCATCTGGCTAAAATGAAAGAAGATCGTTTTTGCAAGAAAGTATTTTTGGCAAAGGCATAGGAAATAGCCAATGGGGTACTCCCCTCCTCCAGGGTCGTATCCATAGATGTTCAACCATTAAAGTAGAAGAACTTTACTGCAAGGTACGTTTTAGGTAAACATACCTTAAAATAAAGTAAACAAATACATAAATGAATAAAACATAATTAAACTACTGAAAAATATAGTTAATATATGGATCTTACTCGGATATTTGTTTACCATTTCTTTCACCTAACTTTTGTAAATCAATATCTATATTCGGCATCGTATTTCAAACCTAAATGCATACGGAAAGCCATATTGAAGCGAGACAAAAGCTTAGATAGAAAAAGCTTGTGTTAAATAGCATCTTAAAGTGTCTAACTTGTGCTGCCATCTACTTCAGAGAAATGAAACGAGAAAGCAACTAAATGAGGGCTTTCAAACAATGTAATTTTAAAAAGTGCGAACATTAAAGACGACACAAAATATGAAGATGAAAGTAAATTAAAAATGAATTTCAAACCTCCAGACATAAGTTTTGTTTTCGCGAAATTTAAGCAAAATATTTTTTTTCCTAATTTGATAGCAAAATTTAATATGGAAGTTAGATTATATATAAATACACACACATAAATACATATATATATATATATATATATATATATATATATATATATATATATATATTTTTTTTTATTAATTTATTTATAAAAATCCTCCTTATCCATTTCGCTTAACATGAGGCTTACAGACGTAAGTGGTAACACAATTCTATCATTTAAAACAAATTTGGAAGAAAAAAACATTTAAGACAAAAATATAAAATAAAAAGGAAGAGTGGAAATACACAAATATAAACAAGGGGAGGTACGAATCAAACTTTAAAATCTATACAGTTAACAAATTCTTTTAAGACATTTAGTCTTTCAGTACAATTGACCAACAAAGACAAAACAAGTGACCAGGAAATACCTTAACGTTTCAACTTCTTAAAATACTCTCTTTTACAGAAATATAGTTTACAATACAACAATACATGTTCCATAGTTTCAGCATCCTGACCACAAGAACAAGTATCACTCCCAATTAAATTAAATCTAATTAAATAGCTCTTAAAATTTCCATGTCCTGTTAGAATCTGGGATAACTTGAAATCAGTAACACATTTCTTACATTCAAGCCGTTAATAAATGGTAGGAAAAACCTTTTAGTCCACAAAGCTTTAAGCGAGGCTAAGAATTCGGTGTTCCAGGAGGAAACAGCTACGTGCTTCCAGTGGAACATATATAATAAAAGAAATTCTTTAGGGTATATGTAAGTGCATGGTTTGAATGTTTTAAAGCAATAAACTTCAATAGCTACAAAAATTCTTAAATGACTTGCAGTCAAAGTTATTTAGCATTAACTATCATCACTATTTAGTATATTAGTGTGGATAACTCAAATAAATAAAAAATATTATTAGGTTTTTTTGTTTAAATCTAACTCTAAAAATTCATTACACCGCTGCGAAAGAAAAAATTGGAGGCATTTCAGCCTAGTAATATTCACGATGTCTCAATGCTCAATTATGTATTTTAATAACAACATTTTAGTTTCAACTTTGTTGCTGAACATAATTTGTTAAGCAAAAGTTAAAATTTATAGATGGGGGATTCTTATAATGAGAGAGTGAGAGCGAGAAAGAACCAAATGTTAAGTAAAAAACTATATAAGTGTTATTGTTTGTTATTCCATATGCCCTCTCTTTAGCAAGCATGAAACATTGCTTAAAATATTACAAACGTATCAAAATTTTACATGCAAATTTTCCTTTACTTTAAATATACAAATGTGCGAATTTTCACAACTATATGCATAACATTTGTTTGGAATGAGATTAAATATTAAGTTTAACTCTACATTTTGGCAACTGTAGTAAAAGAAACAAACAACTTTCAACAAAAGTATCAATTCAGTCTAATTCAATACTTTAAAGTATAAAGCCAGTTATTTACTGAATGAATATTACCAAAAACGTTTTTCATGCTCACTTACTTTAGATCAGCGTTTCTTAAACTGTGGGGCGTGATAACTCTACGAGGGGGACGCAAGCATACTGTAAAGTAGAAGACAAAATATTATTTTAAAAAATTATTAATTTACTGAAAGTAAACAAACAAAACGCACATTCTGACATAAAAAGAAATAAATACACATTTACACTGATACAATATACTTAAGAATATATTTGTACTGCACACTATATTTTTACAATTAATTAAGGAATACTAAGTTAAGAATAAGTTGAATAACTAATATTGACCCCTTGGGCTTGTCATGTAAATAAAATTATGTACAAAAATTAACACTTATCTTATTAATTTGAACGATTTGTAATTAATCCCATTAGTGTTCATTAGAAATACGATTGGCTCCCACAATGCCACAGTTTTGCATGTATGCACGAGTATATGGTGGATTTGGTAGGGTGGGGGGAGAGAGAAAGGGAATAATTAAGCAAATTCACTGAAATAAGTAAATCATTTGCAAACAATGTACAGGCTTTTTTGTTGCTTTCCAAATACTTCGGAATAATGCTATGAATGGCAGTGCACAGAAATATCGCAATTAGGAATGACGTATATATACGTCCGGAAAAAATTAATGCTTTGGCTGAGTGGAGACATTTATATACGCCGGATGCGCTAAGAAGTTAAAAGTCGTCGTATTGTAGCTTTATCGTTAAAGCATTATTGAATTCAATACATTGTAACTGCATAGAAGGGGCACGTGATGAAAATTATGGTTGAATATTGGGTAGCAAATATCAAAGTTTGAGAAGCACTGCTTTAGAGGATTTTATCACTTAATGCTTTTTCTTCTTCAATGTTTGTCAAGAATATATGTATTATGCGATGAAGTCTCTTTTTAAACGAATGCATTAAATAATTAGGATCTAAGAAATTCATTAACTTATTGACAGCAATAACACTTTAATCTAATCACTTCTTTAAATTAATAGCAATAATATTTTCTCAAAGTGCAAACGATAATCAAGTCAGTTGTGCTCATTTTTATTGTAGCATGAATTTACCGGGAAAATAATAATAAGATACGTTCTTTAAAAATATTATTTAATTAAATTTGAAAACCCACACATATCAGAAGAAACAATATATACCTAGAAAATAATTATTCTCGAAATTTTAATTAAATTTAGATTATTTTGTTTATTTCATTATTGATTAAGTTTGAGTTAATTCATTATAAAATATCGCATGTCCAATTATTAATGTTTTTATGTGTTGAAATGTTTTTACATACAATGAGTAAAAGGAAATTCAATCAAACAAAAGTTAGCTTTTAATGACGTTATGCAGGTATACGGTAAAAACACTTATTTACATAAAATTGATCAATAAAGTGCATTTTGAGGTAATATAGAGAAATTATAGTGAAAAAACAAGTTTAAAGTACAGGAATATGATCAACCATAGTTTTATCTTATGGAGTTGAGAAGGAAGCAAAATTGTCTTTTGGGGCATGTTTTCTAGTTATTGAAATTTATTTGAAGTTGTTTTGCAAAATTCCTTATTAGTAAACAAGTACTTAAACTTTATACTAATTTAAAGCTGCACAGTACCCTTTCTCAAAAAAAATGTAGATGGTAACAATAAAGATAAATTAGGTTTTATATTTTTATTACATTATTAAGTTTATTGTAAAAGCAAGAAGTCAGTATGACCAGACATTATTTTGCCATTTTAAAAAAAAAAATTGAAATTTCGGAGTTTTTATAAAATGCTCAATTTTTAAAAATGTCTTAGTCAGTTTAAGTGATTAATATTTCTTAGAATATTGCGAACAAAATTTAGTATGGATTTCAACATCTGTTCCCTTGTTGATTTTTAATAATCATCTTTCTAGCTAAACCTGGAAAAAACGAAAAATTTTAAAATAGTAATTTAAGCATTTTTTTGAAAAAGTAACTATATTATATATATATATATATATATATATATATATATATATATATATATATACTTATATATATATATGTATACTTATATATATATATATACTATATATATACATATACTTATATATATATATATATATATATATATATAATAGTAATAATATTGGTTTAGCAAGAATTTCAAGAGCTAAACGTAGAAAAAGAGTTACTAGAGACATGTCAACCCTCAAGAATTCTATGTTAGAACTAGCTGTTAATTTTGATGATAACTACAACACAGGCTTAATTAAACGCTTATGTTTGGCATGAATAAAACTGAAATTAAAAGAATGACAGATATTTTAAGCAGATATAAATATCCGATTCTCATGGTATGCATATGATTCGAGACCTTAATAACTATTTAGTACAAAAAATGAATATTAAATTAGATGCAAGTGAAAATTACTCTACAGAATATTGTACATTAATATTTATGAATAAATCGTTTAACAAAATTAATTTTCAAGTATATTTCAAAAAAATATCAATCCTTTTTTCCTATTAAAAATATTATTATTAAAAGGCTTTCAAATGCACAACAAGAAACTTGGTAGATTTATGGGTTTAATTATAATCAGGTCTCGGAGCTCTTAAGTTCAGAATCATGTAGATGTAATTTATATCGAGACTATATTGAAGATTATCATCAGCACGTTGTCACAGGAGACCTTGGCATCATGAAAGATGATTTGTTGAGAAATTTTATGGAAAAAGGTACCGGTTTTAGACTGATGATCACAAAAATAAATCTAACGTTATGAAACATATCATAAAAGATTTAGATAAATTATACCTTAAAATTGCAATTGGGATGGAATGTCGATTGAAGCTCAATCAATTTAGATCTTATGTAGCAACAGAAATTCGGGAATTAGATTTCACTGTTGAAAATGAAATTATGTATAAAGATCTTAAATCATCAATAGAAAATATCCAAAATGACTTCGTGATTATATGTTGATAAGGTCTCTGCTAATTATGCCATAATTTGTAAATACTTTTACAGTAAAAATATTAAGTAACCACATTTTAAATAATAATTTATTTCAAAAATCAATTCACAATAATAGAGAAGATGATAATCGTCTTTTAGCTTTGAATAAAAGACTGAATATTCATCTAAATAATATTAAATATCCAAGTATTTTTTTAACACCAAAATTTCATAAAAAGCCCTATAAAATTCCGTAGGTTCACTAATGGATACAATACATATATCAGGAAGTCTGGGAAGATCTACAATCTCTTCTTCAAAATCTAATTGATAACTTATACAACACGGCAATAATTAAAAATAGCTTAGAGATTGCTAGAGTTACTAAGGATATGTTAATTTTTTCCATGCATGGCTTTGATTTCGAGGACCTTTTAATTCTACAGATATTGACGATATGATTAAGGTTCTACAGTTAAATTATGATAAATATGAATTATATACTTCAATGGAAAAATAAAAATGTGATATTCTTGTTAACCTCGTATTAAAAGAAAATTTCATTGCATTTGATCAGAATCTTCATAAACAGATGAAAGGATTACCACAGGTGGTCTAGCTAGTAATTGTTTAGCGAACCTATATTTACATTTTTTGAAATTGATCATGTTGTAAATGATTCTATGATTTATCGTTACATAGATGATTTAATAATTTTTGGTAAAAATAGTGAATACAAACCAAATATTACGTTCTACCCTGATTATCTCAAGCTCCTTAAAACTAACTTCTAATCCTAATATGGTGGAATTTTGGATTTAGACTTGCATCTTATTAACAATAATGTAGTCAGTAACATTTTTGACAAAAGAGATTCATTTAAGTTCCATATAATTAAAATTCTGTATGGAATAGTAACTTGCATATATCAATTTACAGAAATATCATTTTCATTTTTTATTTAGAAAAAGATAACTTAACTTCCCACAAATAGATAAATACAGTAATATAAAAAAATTTTTTTTTTCAATGTTGTTTAGATAATGAATATCCTTTTAATTTCTTAAGAACTTATATTCATCACAAATACTTAACCGTCTTGCTACTTCAAATTCAAAACCACCAATAACAATAGATTTCAATGTCAGCATGTTAGTGGTCTTGCTGAAGATTATATCATAACACTCATATCAGAGTTTACATTTTTTCCACACACATCTTGAACATCTTACACATTGTTGATAACCAACCAAATTAGAGCCTAGGAAATTTACATTTTTTACTATCAACCAATTCAAATTCTATCATATTTGATTGTCGTCTTTTTGGATATCTGTCTTTGCTGGGTGGTTTAAAATTTAGCTCAAAAGATGTGTTTATGTATATTCGAATTTTTTAACTTGGTGAATATCTGATTTTCATTGATGTCAAGACGCTTGATTCTCTTCATAAAAGCTCTGTGAGTAAAGAAATTTTATTAAATTATTTTTTGAAAAATACTTTTCTTATGTAATTGTTTTAGGATTTTTCTACTTTTCTTACGTAATTATTTTGCGATTTTTCTGCATTAAGAGTTTGGGAGAGTTTGTTACATAATATTTGTGAGTGGTTTTATCATACTCTCTGAGTTTTCCATACTCTGAATTTTTGTTTATTTTATTTTATTTGGTTTTTCCTACCGAGTTGCAAAGGGGGAAGGTTGGCGCCTTCAAACTAGTTTAACCCCACTTATTCGGTCCTAAGTCCGAAATTGCTTTCTGACTCGCTAGGTTCTTCTTTTTTGTAGTTTATTTTTTTATTTCTCTATAATTTTGTTCTTCATGTTCATGTTTTATATTTTTATTACGCTATTTCTTGTTATGTTCATTATCTATTATTTCTTGTTTTTGGTATATATTACATATTTCTTTCATATATATATATATATATTACCCAGACTCCAGACTTAAATCGATACTAACTTTTAAAGAATATATGTTTGGGAGAATCAACAAAAAATTTCATGACTCTATCTTTAACAGAAAAATAAAAAAAAAAAACTTAGGTATTAAAAACATCGATATTTTCAAAATTAGAAAGTCAGAGAAAAACTCATTAAAGTTTGTAAAGGCTTAAAACAAGAACCTGCAATTTTTCACGTATTTAAAATACGTTTAAATTAATTTTACGGCCGTCATTTATTCAAATAAAAACTTTTTTATTAATCGAACAGAAAATTAAGAACATTGTTCTACATTTAATCTCGTTGATTTGTTCATATACAAATTAGCCAAACTTATATGGCTTTACATTTAATCTTGCTGAGTAGTTCACGTACTACTTCGCCAAACACAATAATGGTTTATTTACATTTAATCTTGACGTAACACACTTCCCCCTTTGAGTCAATTACGACTGAAAGAAGATCATCAAGTTCACACACACACACACACACAATAAATCCAGTGTTTGAGGTAGTTTAATCTTACGTCCGCACTTTATCACCATTTAGGAGAAAGAGGGGCCAGCCAGATCAATACATGTTATATCAAATACCTTTACATCTCTAGTTCGATCTTCAAGCAAGGCAGCAGGAGCACTGGCAGCTGGTCCTGCGCTGTATTGCCTGCACACGACACACTTTCAAATAATCGGTCTGAAAATTCTTCTAAATTTTAAAATCCATATTGCCCTTATTAGTGAAAGCAGTATTTGAATACCTGCATGACAATTAGATTTGTGTAGGCACTAAACTAGTCGTGTCGTTAATGCACAAATTGCTGGAAAGATGATGGGTGTTAAAAAGCAAGGGTCATCCTTACGTTCGGTAATTTTAGCCTTAACACGCAATAATTTCTCATTATATTTAACTACATTGACTATAGGTACATCTTTGACTCAGAGTAACATCCCCTTTGAACAGTCATTATATGTATTTTTTTCCACATTCTCAAATTCTGAGAATTGGAGATTTCTTCCCCATTTTTATCTTCAGGTCTTCTACGACAGTTAGCAGTGAACATTTTTATCCCTGCTACTAACCTGATTTTAGAGTAATGATTTGAAAATTTATGTGCGTACCAAGGGAAATTCTCTTTTATGTTAACACTACACAATATAAATCTTTCTCCTTTCAGCATTTACCTCTTTAACCTCACAATTTATTTTTGTCATTGGCCAATCCCCTAACCCTTTCCTTAGCCAGGTAGGACCTTCAAACGATTTTATGAATTCGGAATTAAATTCACTTTTCTTTATATTCTCTACCTGATATCTTATTTTGATGGTTTCCAAACTCCACAATTCTCTAACATCTAAGGAAAATATTTGATTCGATAACATGCTCATGATAGACTTAGGCTTCTGTTACTCATTTGCAGCAGACAAGGACTTTGCTTTATTTATTTTAGGATATTTACCCAATAACATAAATCTGAAATACATCTCTACCAACGTTAAACACATTTTAATTGAATGAGATTCTCTGAACAAATCAATCCTTGAGCATCAGCATCCAATAAGAGATCAATATCTGATATGCGAAAACCCACATCTGGAACATACATATTCTTCTTCTCTAGTTCAGAAATGAAACATTTATCTGTTTTTTTTGACAAAATGCCACAAATCTTTTCATCCGATAATACTTCAAGCCAGCAGGAAAAGTTGACTATTAGGTCGTTTCTTTTTTATATTATATTTCGAATGTTGTTGGGGTTTGATTCCCTCCCCCAAAAAAAACAGCGAATCAAGGTTTGTTTCCCAATGAACCTTAGGCTTAGTTTTTAAAATGGCTTTTGGAGTTACATATGACTGTTCTAACCCACTATCCAATAAACATCGCATGGCCAGATCCCTGTTGCCACCTCAGCCATTTAGTAGAAACGTTTGCAAATACAAAGGGTGTTTTTTGAGAGGCATAGAATTTTAAATTGCAATAAAACAACAATGTATTATTCAATTGACATGATTGTTTTTTATTTGAAAGATAATCTTGCGGCATTACATTTTAAATATGAATCTAGGCATAAGACTGCCACGGCTGGCTCGGATGTAGTCCAATCTGGACGTCCAATTTTCAATGACTTTTTTCAACGTTTGTGGCCGTATATCGGCAATAACACGGCGAATGTTGTCTTCCAAATGGTCAAGCGTTTGTGGCTTATCCGCATTGACCAATGACTTTACATAGCCCCACAGAAAATAGTCTAGCGGTGTTAAATCACGAGATCTTGGAGGCCAATTCACAGGTCCAAAACATGAAATTAGGCGGTCACCAAAGGTGTCTTTCAATAAATCGATTGTGGCACGAGCTGTGTGACATGATGCGCTGTCTTGTTGGAACAACAGCTCCTGGACATCATTATTGTTCAATTCAGGAATGAAAAAGTTAGTAATCATGGCTCTATACCGATCACCATTGGCTGTAACGTTGTCGCCTTCATCGTTTTTGAAGAAGTACGGACCAATGATTCCACCAGCCCATAAAGCGATTCCATTCAACCAGAAGTGTGCTTCATCGCTAAACAAAATTCGCTTATGAAAATCGACCATTATTTTCGGAATAAAATTGTGCACAATTTGAAAGCGTTGTTCAGGCGTGAGTCTATTCATGATGAATTGCCAAACCAAACTGAAAATAAATCACTTGACAGCTGTTAAATCGGTCCCCATCTTGGAAAGTAATGCCAACTTAAACTTCTATACCTGGAAAAAAAACACTCTGTACATATGAACTTTCCTGAGTTTGGTTAGAAAGAGTATCACTTACAACATTTTCAATGTATACTTTATTTCATTCTTCTTCATTTTTAGGTCATAACAAAATGTAATGTCATTTATATCATTCCAGAATCCACAACGTACAATTTTATTTCGTCAAAAACCCGCTGAATGTTTTTCTTTTAAACACTTGAAACACGCCTTAGATTTAATTATAACACTCTTTCTATCAGCTAAAGACATTTTTAGCTATGTAGCATTCAGAAATCTTAGGATTAAATTTATTACAAATATACATTTTTTATCTGGCTCCTCTTCTTACCTGTGCTCACTAAAGCTGCACTTCTTGTAAGTAGATTTTTACATCCCCTCATTTCGATGACGTTACTTTGCTTTATTTCTGGATATATCACCCAATTTAAAACAAGGGTTTGTCAACAAAGTTCTTAGTTTGCCTCCCACTTCTAATCTAAGAATTTTTTTAACATTTGCGTTAATTTTTGACTATAAGATTCTTCTACAGTGTACATCGATGGATTTCTCAGCCAAGATGGCGAGCCAATACTTGTATCACTTTTTCTAAAATAGTTGTAAATGTAAAGTACCTATCTCGTAGGTTTTTGCTTCTTTAAAATTCTTCTCAAACGTCGTAGAGGAATCGCCTTTGCTTAGGATGGTCGTCGAAATAATTTCTTGACTCTCGCCAATATTCTAAATTTATCCAGATGACATTCTTGCAGTGCGATAAAATAATCGGTTGAGGATTTCAAAATTTTCGATTGTTTTTTCAATATTATCAGTGCAAATTGTGATCGACTTCCTCAATGTTGTTCTTTCAGCCTTTTTGCTTTCCATTACAACTTGAAATGAGACTTTTTAATTCATTTTACGGCACCAAGAAACAAACTAAACCGTCACTTATTCAAATAAAAACATATTTATTAATAGGAACAGCACACACTTAGAATATCATTTTACATTTAATCTTGTTGAGTAGTTCATATGCTACATAGCCAAAAGAGTTATGATATTATATTTAATCTTGCTGAAAGAGTGGTTCATATACCACTTCGTGAAACGATAATGGTTTATTTACTTTTATTCTTGACGTATAACAATGCGTGCAAAGCTCTAATTCTTTAATATGTTATTTTTCAACTTATGTTCTATATCAAAACACAACTTCAATTAATTATAACTCATTGTTTTTAATTCAAAACTATATATTTTTGCATTATATTGTTAGTGTTTTTATGACGACAGGTTGTTCAGCCTGATCTTAAAAAAAATATTTTCACAAAAGTTTTGAATCACAAAGTATTTATGTACTGCATTATGATACTAAATTAAGCTAAAAATCACCAGATTTAAACGTAAGATTTAATTTTTCTAGTTTTAAATTCGGGAAGTTTAGCAAGATTTAAAAAGTCACCCAACAGGAATTCAAGTACCATACTATAGTACTAAAACATGTTTACTGTAATGTAGTTTAGAACATCATGGAAATATCCCGTTTTAACTGCAATACTTGCAGTCAGAATACATGTATTCAGAAGTATTATTGCAGCATCAGTAATGGTCTGGTTTTTAGATATATAACTCTTTCAGTAGTATTCCATCTCTTCCAAATATTGTTTCCAATGGCAACCTGAGAAAGTTTTGGGCGTGGTATTTTCTCAACAGGAAAATACACTCTGTCGCAAAAAAATATATGCACCCAGAAGAAATTGAGCTACATTCAAGAAATTTGGTATGCATGTAGTGTGTATGAAAATAAACAAATGATTAAAAATTCAGAACAAAATATCATTTTATTAAGCGGTTACAGCTTGCAAAAGGTTAAAAATCAGTAAGTAGTAAAGCCACCTCTGGCAGCTATACAAGCCGAAATTCGGCGTGGCATCGATTCAATTAGATCACTTATGACCCCCTGTGGAAGATCCTGCCATAGTCTTTGCATCTGCGCAGTTAATTATCCTGTATCTCGGGACGGCTGCAGTTGACTTCCCAGCGCGTCCAGACATGCTCTATTGGCGAAAGATCTGGTGTCCTGGCAGGTTATTTTAGGACGTCATATCCTTGAAGACATTGTTGGGAGAGTCGCGCAGTATGTGGACGAGCATTATCCTGTTGATAAATGGCACCTGGGCGACTTGATAGCATGGGTAGCACAATCGGCGTTAAAATATCGTCCACGTATCTGCGAGCTATCAAAGTGCCTTGAAGGACCACTAAAGATGATCGTGTGTCCCAAGAAATTGCTCCCCACACTGCCACACCTTGTGAAATTGCTGTATGCCGCTCGACAATAAATGCCGAATCGGACCGCTGGCCGGTGCGCCTCCAGACACGTGTGCGGTGGTCATCAGCACTGAGACTGAATCGGGATTCATCACTGAAGATGACACGTCTCCAGTCTGTCACACTCAAGTTGCCCGAGGTCGGCAAAAATCCAGTCGACACTGCCTATGATGTGGTGTCAGTGGTAAGGCGTCTTAGCGGACGTCGGCTCCTCAAGCCAACTTCGGTCAGTCGTCTCCTTATGGTTTCTCTTGATGGCACTGGATGTCTGGAAGGAGGTAAGTGGCGTTGAATCGATGCTAGCAACGTTGTTGGTGCCGAAGTGGCCACTCTTCTGATTGCACGATCCTCGCGATCATTTTGTGTTCCTGGGACGTCCTGACCCTCCGCGACGGTACACTCTACCTTCTGTGATCCACTGTTGCTAACACCGAGCAACTACCATATCGCTCCGACCGAGGTGGCGGCCGATACGTCTATTCGACCAACCTGCTTCTCTGAGGCGTATTATACGGCCCCTATCAAAGTCCGTCAGCTGCTCGTACTGCCGCCGGTTACGTCTTAGAGGCATCCTAAGTCTCAATATCGTCTATCAAAGTCATCAGATTCGTTTGGATAGCCGTACGGCGCTCGTACTCATGCTTTTAAACTCTCCCAGTTGCGCAACTAATATGCGCATAGCACACTTAGCCTTGTCTCATTGGCTTCGAAATTTTAATCATTTGCATATCTCTTACCAGACTACATTCTTGCTGAGTTTCGTGATTGTAGCTTGATTTCTTCTGGGTGCATATATTTTTTTGCGACAGAGTGTATTAATGAAAAAATCTTC
>BMAU01010497.1:0-23523 GCA_019973935.1 Trichonephila clavipes | reverse complement strand
CCATGTTATCCGCATTTTTGCGCTTTTTTAAAATACACGTTTCCGAACGTGAGTCGAATACCTTAAAGTAGAGTGCAATTACCTAAACATAAATTCGGTTAAGTAATGTTCAAACTTTTTTTATTTGTTTATTTTTATAACATTTACCGCCTTTATTTTCACCTTATTATTATTTTTTTATTTATAGATAATACCACGGATTTTTACTCTTTGTTCTCTTGAATTTTGACTAATATGATTGATGCGCATGTAAAAAATAAATACGAATAAAAGCAATATTCAATATTCGTTAACTTAATAAATTAAAAAAATTCTAATACTGATAAATTTAAGAAAAATACAGATACTTTATTTTGAGAGATAATTTCAAATATTCTAAGCGCGCTAATTTTTGTTTGACGCTGAACAATGCCTTTTCAACGCCTCTTACTGCACACTTATTTAAAAAAGTGACTATTTTTTATGAAAACTTCACTCCAAATTCCTTATAAAAGTCGTGTAATCTTTGGTTAAACATTAAAAAAGTCAATTATTTATTATTATTTTTATTTTGAATTTTGATTCACATTGCAGATGAGAGCATAATATTCAAATCATTTACGTTATATCTTCTCTTTATATTTCTTTTCGAGTAACCGTTTCGAAAAATCTTTTTTATTGGCACATTCCTTTATTTGTACCTTTTACAACAGAAAACATAAAAGTAATAATATTCTTTTTTTAAAAAAAAGGGTTCAAAATGTTCTTCTTCTCTGGATATATTCGGAGAGTACATGAGTGCACAACACCTAGCCCAACATCTTCCTTTGGCAACACTTTTAGCAAAACAAACAATGCGAAGTACCTTTTGAAGCTGATTTATTTTATTTTTATGTTTATTGAGCGCAAAACTTTTGAAAGTATGACTTTCCGTAAAGGCCTTATCGCACTTTTTACGTATTTGGAGCAGATTTCCTAAAAAGTAACCATTTGTAGCAGTTTCTACCCAGCTGCCCTTAGCAACGACTTCGTAACAAGCTTTTCCTGATGAGCTAAGGCAAAAGAACTGCTTTAAATTGCACCCAATGGTGGTTGATTTGTCTCACCCGTCATGAACAAAATGGTGGTAAAGATGGCCGTTTCGGCCTCATCTAATATATATATATATATATATATATATATATATATATATATATATATATATATATATATATATATATATATATTTAATTCTTATCATATTTTAAAAGAATAGTTCTCCATTTCTGTTTATCATTTGTCAGCAAAAGTGGGAGGGAATTAAAGAAATAATATTGGATACTCGTTTTTTTAAAGCAAGAGAAATCAGCGAGTAATTTTAAATATGAAGATAGGGCACTGCTGACATCAAAGCGTACTGTTCTGTGTTTACTGCAATATTCACCTCGCTGCTCGAAAAATTTTCCGGAAACAGTTGTTCGAACATGCGTGCGATAAGGCTTTTAGTCGAAAAATTATTTGGGAGTTTTTGGCCTATCCGTTTTCTTTTTATATTTATCTCGCCGTGATAATCCTTTGTATAAGTTTTATATTAATTTATTTCTGGATCATAAATGTTTTGCACGTGATTTTTTAATGCGAAACATATGCGCTTTTGAAAATGCTGATGTCTAGCAAAAAAATAATATTTGTCTAAATTTACTATAAACTTTACCTAAATTTTGCGAATTCACGACGACGAATAATAATCGGTCTCACGAGTGCAGTTGACGATCGCTTGCAGTTCGAGTGTGAAAATATACATCTACTATAAGGAAATACGACTACGCTCAGATAATCTCGATTGTGCAGCACAGTTTGCCAGATTAGTGCGATCGGATTAACTCGCTCGAGAACGTTAAGGGATTAAAGTAGAAAAAATTAGAGATGAGCAAAACCTACTCTAGAAATATTTGCAAACATGATATTTTTTTCGTATTTACTAAATTCAGCTTATTATTTAATTTAATTTAATTATAATTTTGAATCTAACTTCAATTTATTTATAACATTTTGCCTCAGACACTATTTACCACGAATTCTACTATCGCACGCAGTGCATGCTGGTATAGCTGCAACTGTCGCGAAGAAAGCCCTAAAGCACATTCCTGGCGACCTTTCAACATTTCTGAAGAAATGGAAGATGGCTGCTGTCAGGAAACATTTATCACTTGCCTTCAGGAAGAGAAACAATCTATCATAAGAAAAATTAATATTCCTTTCTTTTTTACATCCCAAGGGGATCCCGATATTCGCAAATCTTGTATTAAAAAGTGCTCAGAAATGCCATAAAACTGGTGGATAATGAAAGCTTACATTTTGAAAGAAATTCTAACCAAAAGGGCATTTCCATGATTATTTTGCAGCGTCTGTGGATTTGTGTCAGCTGAAAAATGGTGGTTGTGTGGCGTTTTTAAATATCATCACTGAAAATCTTTGTTTTTATAAAGTAAATTCACTATTTAAATAGGTAGTAAGAAAAGTTTTGTAAAACTTTTCTGAAATAGAAGTTATGCTTCAAAGTTGATAAAACAGTTAACAAAAGAAAGAAAGAAGAGTAATTCAAACTAAAAACACGAATCTTCTTAGCAGCATTGGGCCTTCTAATCTGCATGCGTGGATTTAACCCATTTTTAAAATTGATATTCCGATGCCTTCCACAGATTTAAATTTTAATAGTTGAATATGTTATATATTCCTTTTAAAGCATATACTTTTTCCTATGAAAGGCTTACTACATATAGTAACAAGTTAACTGTTATTGACGAATATATGCGTCATGGAGAAGTTGCATGAATTTGTGTAACTGATATATTATCAACTTTCACGATATTTAGAATATTTCCAGGCCAGTTTGGGAGTAAAACAAATAAATAAAAATTATGAACAGTTTTTGATGATTCATGCGTCCCCACGTAATGCACTGGCTGAAGTTCGCATAATGAAATTAATTATGTGCGTTCCTTCAGGTATGGTCAGCCATTGTCCAAATGCGTGATGCTGACCAGGAGCTAAGCCCATTGATAGGCTGTTGGCCTTATGTTACCTCAGCTATCGAGAAGTATAAACACCAATTGTTTGATGGTAGGAACCGTGTGCCTTGACATTAGGAGTCGAGATGTCGTGCTAACTAAAGAACAGTTTTTTTTCTTATTGAGGTGGGAAAGGAATAATGGTTTGTAGTAAGAAGGCTATGATCAACCCTACAGCAGCTCTTCAGAACTTCCTTAGCGTGAAGACAAGAACAAAATGCTTTGTCAGTGAAGGGAGGAAGTAAATCAGTGTGTGTTTAAGTTTCAGTCCGAGTATTTTGATGCTCACTAAAATCCATAGATATCCGTAAAATTATGGTTGGAAGGACCAAGTCGGTCTCAGGAACCCACGACCAAGCTAAATTACTTCTATAACCGTTCACAGCCCCCATAGTATAATAATTATTAGTAACAAAATTAGCAATTTTGTAAAATAAATCATTTTTTATCCATTATTTTAACAGCGAAATTTACTCTGTGATTGACGAGTTTTCTCGTCACTATGCGATTTTCGTGACACACTCTCAAACTGGGCCCACAGTTGTAACTGGTTTAAGCTACCTATAAAAGCTAATATATTCTACCCATCTGGGTCTCGATCGACTCATATTATTAATATGGATAGAAACGCATTTAAGCCAAATAAGGTATACCATGTCAATTATGGATTTTTAATAGACTTCCTTTAAATGAATTTGTTAATGAATGGCGTTAGTGTACTTAAATTAGAAACAATATCGTCATGATTAGGATGCGTCTTCTTCATTCCATTTCATATGAGGAGTATCATGGAATAGGATACCAAACTTTACCGTAAAGTCTTTCTTTAAAACGTGCTGTATTTTGGCAGCTAAACATTACTTACCAGGCAAATCCCAAGCGTGAGAAATATGTCATTGGTGGCACTATCTAGTGGTGGTTCCTACTCACCAAATTTTTAATGATTGGATTTATTTACTTCTAGCTCTGGTTGGATGATAAATATTGCCGTGATTTGATTTTGCCGAGAATACCAGAGATTAAATTGATACTCTATTACATGCCAACAATCATACGGCATGTGTGCCTGCGGTTTCCATCCAGAAAATCTATTGATGCCAGCCAGGAACGAACCTACATTCTTGGGCTTACGAGGCAGGTTCAAAATGGCCTCTTGGAAAAATTGAAGGTTGTGTCACCCTAAACTAAAACTTCTCCAATGAAGCTTAACTATAATATGTATTTCGTTTAAGAATATTAATTCAGTTTTTGTATTATTATTTTTCGAACTACATCGCTATAACTATATCGTAATAAGTTCAATAAATAGGAGTAAAGCTAGTATATTACATATATATACATATATATATATATATATGCATATATATATATATATATATATATATATATATATATATATATATATATATATGTATATATATATATATATATATATATATATAAATTAAACTCGCAAACACGAAAGAGCACTGCATCAATATTGTTTTGAGAAGACTTCTCTCAACAAAGGGACATTTTCCAGTTCTTATTCTTTTAATGGTAATAAAGGGAAAGAAAAAAATGTATTATTTTATAAAACTTCAATTTTCACGGTTTCTTATTTGATTGCCTTGCTCATCACTGTCTTCGATAATAAACACTGAAATCTTAGGAAATGTACAAATGACACGCAAGGAAAACCAGAACAGAGAGAAGGGCTTCCCATTTTTCCAGATATTTTGGCGTTTTGCGCAACCACACATAAGATGTTATCAGATGTGAGCTATTTCTTTGTTGTATTGAAGTATACACCAATTTCTAAGTTTTCAGTCCTACGGCAACTCTTTGAAGAGTTAAGAAAGAAATTTTAACTTTTCCATCCCCTTCTTTAATGAAAAGTGATTCAAACCCAAAGTATACAAACGCTTCTGCCATCTATTGTCTCAAAACGTAACCAAAAGCGAGAAGTTTTGGTCAGAGAGAAAAAGAGAGTCGTTTAAATTAAAAGTATTCATTTAAAATAGTTTTTAAGTGTTATTAAGTTTTCAATCCTAAAAATACATTAAAGTCATAATTAAAATAATTTGTTAAATTAGAAAAAAATATTTTTATGTCGTATTTTAATCACTAAAAATGAATATATTTTTTGTCTTTTATATAGAACAGGAATTCCTATATAGCAGGGGTGGTCTATATCGACCCCAGAGGTCTCTCACGACATGCAAGGGGTCCACGCAAGCGAAAAAATTATTATGTGAGGGGTCCATGAGGTGTAAATGAGGGTGCATGATAGTGACTCTCATTAAACCAGATAGTTACTTTTAATTTTAAAACAAAATTAAATCAAGTGGAAACCAGATTTTACCTATTGAACAAATTTATTCACTACGCCAATGAGGTTAAGGGGTAGGTTCAGAATTTCGACCCAAAAACTCATTTTCACTTTCGAGGGATAGCCTAATTATTAAAACAAGAACCATTTCAGTTTTCTCTCGGAACTAAGCCAAAGGCGTATGATATTGGAGGTCCGAATTTTCAGTTTGTCAGCGGACAATCTGTCAGGACGTTTTAGTCTACGTTCAGCATTGAAGAGCTCTTTATTCAAATTTTGAAAGCTGAGGGTTTTGAGAATGCTTTGATTGTGATAATATCATAGTGGGCAATCAATGCACGAAGTGGTCATAATGAAAAAATCATATTGTAATACGGAGTTGAGAGGCATAGGCACTAACGAGGACCCTAAAGTAAAGCTTAGAAACAAATACAAGCAATTTTTGCTTTAAAAGGCATACTTATTATTGGTCCCAAATTATGGAATATCGTGAGGAATTTTAATTCTTTTTCCTAGTAAGGAATTTGAGCGAGGGGTGCCAATCTCTAAAACAAAAAAATGATGAAGAGAGGAAAGGAAAGAAAAAAACTTGTCACTGCTAACAGATACGATTTAGGGTGAAACCTGACAAATTTGATATCAAACGCTGAAAATTGTTATGAAGCTCCAGATTCATTTTACTCCCATTTAAGGCATTTGTTTGTTCAGTTATTTTATGTATTAATTAAATTAAAAATCAAACTAATTAACATGTGCTTCTAAGATTTTAAACACTATAATTCATTACAGTTAGAAACTTAATTTCTTGAAGTAAGTAGCTCTATACTGACTGTCAAAAATACATCAATGTTATAAATTTGCAAGCATTCAATATTAGGTAAGCGAGGGTCTACCCCAAACCGAAAAACATGGCAAGGAATCTATGAGTTAAAAGGTTTGGGAACCTGTGATATAGAGTGATATAGATATAAAAATAGATGTTCTGTTTCATTTAGCAAATCCGCTTTTCTTGTTTTAAGTTACCTTAATCCCGAAATATTCAAGTTGACATTGAAGAAATAATAAATTTATTTAAATCTGATATCAACAATTATAAACGTCTATGAAGTCTTAGAAATTTACAAATAAATATTCAAACTTAATATAATATATTCATTACGTTACGATGCTTCATTAATAATCGGTTTCACTCCACACATAATCAAATAGTCTTTTCACGCATGTACTTTCAAACAAATTTTCGAAAAATGAATTTAAAAAAATCAGTGAATCAGTATCAGTCATTTTTCTTTATCATCAATGGCTTTAATATATATCCATGAGTAATTAAGCGTATAATATCAGAATATATATTTGTTTAAAAATATAAAATGAGAACAGGTATTAACAAAATTCACTAATTTTATTTTATAGAAAATATTGTTACGTAAATTTCAGGACTTGTTTCTCTGCCAAAAATGGTTTTGTGGCAGGAAAAACTGCTTGAGTATCAAGAAAGATCATACAATCAATGATAGTCAATTAGGCTATCTTCTGGCTAATGTTCAAGAATAGGACCCAGATTTGGTATATTTTTTCATATATAAAGAGCTCGAATATTAATCTTATATTCTGGCTCCACTATCCTGTAGAGAATCACTTATCTTATCATATTACTCTCTTTTATCCTAGTTGACATATTTTTCTTCTTTAAAATGTGTTTCGTATTTTTATCCTTTACTGTAATGTTAAATGAGCTATCTTTTTACATTTAAAAGGAAAAACTAATTATTTATGAAATATTTTGAAATTTTAAAACGCACTATATTATAAACATATATACGAGCTACGATGTCGCAATTTTTTATAATAATTGAGGCATTTTTCTGTTCGAAAATGTGATCCGCGTTTAATTCATGCTCTCGTACACATACGAAAACATACTTAATAAAAGCCACTTTGGCGACGAATTTTACCACCACGTTTGGTGACATATCAATGTTTTTTTTTTTAAAAAATTGAAAATGGCTTGCATTATTATTTAACGCAAAAGTTTCAGAAGCACAATCTCTAGTTGACAGTGTGATTCATTGAATTGGTGCATTTCTTTCCCTAATGGGATTACAATTTTACTATGTTGTATAAACTATTAACCCATGCTGTTTTGGAATTCATATGTGTTGACCGTTTTTTCTGGATAATTATTTTTGTTATAATTACTATAAAATTCAGGAAAATATTATTCCAAAAGAACCTGCCTGCTAATTACTTAGACTTACCTACATTTAAAAGACGAAACAGCACGTAAAAATACAAACGAACTATGCATTGTTTTTGAGCACACTTCAGTTAAAAGAGCTTCAAGGAAAATAAATAGATGACCAAATTAGAAAAATAATATTAAAGTTTAACATCAAAAACAGATTTTACATTGACTATTAAAGTGATTTCCCTTAGAAAATGATAAAAATTGAAATGCTTTAAACAATACGATTTTTAAAAATACTATATTGAAATGAAGCTGACTGGATGGCGTAGTTGGTTGGGTGCTGACTCTGTATTGTATGGTTAAGTTTTTAGGTTTGACTCAGTGTATTTTCATGATGCAAAAAATCGTCGAATCATTATGCGGCATGTTAAGAATCCTAGAGTGCCCGTTTGGCTCAGTTTTGACTTCCGGCAAAATTTAAATTACAAAGAGCGTTGTTGTTGGTGGCTGGCGCTTCATCGTCAAAACTCATGTTACGATCATCGATGGTTCAGTTAATCAGTGGTAGAATGCTTTTATATCAATCAACGCTCATATCATCACAATCATTAGACTCAATTAAATTCAATAAATCATCGAGGACAAGTGTAAGATTAAATAATAAGTTTAATGGAATATGGAGTGCGTCTGCAATCGGTTAATACACAAGATCTCTGCTGTCAACAAAGCATGTTTTTACAAGCGCGCCCTCTATACTGAGGGTTCTACCATTACTCCCCACTTAGAAACACTTGAGGTTGTTAAGATAATTAAATTCTAAGGGAATTCAAGTAAAATTCATGCAAAGAAATAATACAATTAAATTCATGCAATGTGAAATAATAAAATAAAATTCTAAGAATTCAATTCTCAAATCGCATTCATCATCCAATAATTCTGAAATAAAATTAGCAATTCTTAAAATCATTATCGACAACATTAACATAGCAATTCTTAAATCACAATAATTACTGAAATAAAATTAGCAATTCTTAAATAGAATAATGTAAAGGTTAAAGTTCAAGAAATTGTAAAATGTTCAAATGTTCTTTTCTACAGATGCAGGATCAACTGGAATAGGTAAAGGCACTACCTTTGTGATGGCTCGTTTTAAAATACCTGTTGAGGTTTTCACATTAACTACTCTTACAAGACCATCACTACGGGAAATACTTCAAGAATACGCCCCTTAGGCCAGTTCAGGGCTTGGTGTTTGGGATCCTTTAAAAGAACTAGATGATTCTCCCTCAAGTTAAGGTTCTGTACACTCCACTTAGCACGGGTCTGAAGATGGGTCAGATATTCGGTGCTCCAACAGTTCCAAAATTTGTCTCTCAGGGATTGAATGAGTTTCCACCTGGAATGATAGGACAAAGAATCGAAGCAGTATAAGGTTCAGGAAAGGATGAAATTTCACAGTTCGTCAAAGAAATGCCCCGGGGTCAAAGGGTTAAGGTCATTGGGGCCCGAAGAAAGTGGAGACAACTGACGTGAATTCAGAACTGCTTCGATTTGTGCCATCAACGTAGTTTAACTCTTCGAAGTTCATGATATCTGATTTCGCTACCCTCAATAAAATGCGTTTCATGGACTTAATGTTTTCTTCCCACAATCCACTAAATGGGGAGAAGCGGATGGAATGAAGTTCCATTCGATTCCCTCTTCCGCGCTGAATAGCTGAATTCTGTTGGATTAGAAAATTTCGTTTCCATTCATTAAGAGGTTTCTTGCTCCCTTGAAGTTCCGTTGCATTGTCCTCCCAAATGACGGATGGCTTGGATCTCCTTGCTATAAATCGTCGGAGACATGCTAGGACAGCTTCTGTGAGTCAAGTCGGGAAACAACTTCTAAATAAGTGGCTTTTGTACTGAAACAGATGAAAATGGCAATATACGATTTTAAAGTCACTCTTGATCTTTTTAAATTTGGTTTCACGTGATTATAGGACCAGCGTAATCCAGTCCAACTTTTTCGAAGGGTCTAGAAGGCACAATTCTGTCTCGGTGTAAATCTCCCCATCATCTGGTTTATTGTCTGGGTTATCATTTTTTGAAAACCCGTAATACATTTTATTTAATATTCTTCTTACACGGTTCTGACCCGATGGAATCCAATAAAACTGTCTTATTAAATATAATGTGGTTTAAGTCAGAATGTAATGATTTCTTGTGATAGTGTTCAATTATTAAAATCAGTTAAATGATGAGCCTTTGACAACATCATTTGATGTTTTTTGGAATTCAGATACAGTCGAATGTTTCAATCTACCTCCCACTCTCCAGTATTTCATCTTCGTCAAAAAAACGTTTAAAGATGATATTTTGCTGCCCCCTTTAGAATCAGTTTGTCCGTTTTTTGAGACACTTTATTTCAGTTAGAAATTCATTTAATTGTACTTGTTTTACTAAAACTTTCGTAACAGGATCAAATTCAGAAGTTCTTATACAGCTATTTTCCTTAATAATGGAGTTCACTTTACAGTTATAAATAAATCTTAAACATAGAGCGCTTATTCTAATTAATTTACTAAAAGAGGAATATCTAGAGATTTAAATTATTTTCAATTTGCCTCTTCTCAACCGCTGTATTTACACATTAATTGATTTATTCAATTCTAATTTATCGTTGTTTATTTCAGTTTCAATTATAGGTTCTGAAAATATTATGGCTATTCTGTTTGTTTCATTGTCAACCACTTGGGACATGCCACCATATTTTGTTATTTTTTAAGATCATTTAAAGGCAAACCCCGACTTTTAAATCAGCGGGATTATCCTTTCCTTTACAAGCGCCCATTCCTTGGGATCACTTAGTTTTTGTATTTCTTTAATTCTATTCTTTACAAACACTTTATGTTTATTAAAATCCCCTTGATCCCAGTAAAATGTTATAGACGAATCAGTTCAATAAAAACGACTCACAGGCAGTATGAGTGCAGTTGCAATTTTTGTCATCTTAACCTTGCAGATAAAAGTGCGCCCATAGCTCAATCTAGGGATCGAAAGAGTTTTTAATGGAGCTACCCCGACCTTTGATAATACAAAACTAGAAATAATATTTCCATCGTTCAGTTCTATAATGTAAATAGCGACAGTTCCATATGCCTTTTTGGAAGCATCTGAAAGCAATGCAACTGAATGAGTGGTTGCATTTAAAAAGGCAAAAAAAAGTTTTGAAAGTAATATCGAGGAATTTTTTATTTCACTTAAATAATGAATCTCATTACACCATTTTTTCCATGAAACTTCTAATTGTTTGGCCAATTTGTCATCCCAATCAATCTAAACACCAAATTTCTTGAATTAAACATTTTATTCGAATCGTATAAGGACCTATGAAACCTACTTTTGGGTCAAACCATAATCGACCTGCGGCTTGTAACGGAAATATCTTTGTGTTGATTATTTGAAAGAAATGTTCCTAAATCACTGGAATCAAAATAGAATGTATCAGATTTTTCATTCCAACCAACTCCTAAGAACTTTGAAGCTATCAACGTATTCAATGACTCTTTATGTTCATCTACTTCAAAATTTAAATTTTTTTAACCTTTGATTTAGCTCGGAAGAGTTGGTTCTCCATTTTCCGAAGATCCATACTTGCATCTTCCCAAATTTGTTATATTCTGTGCAGGTCGTCAAGGCTGCTTGGACACTGGCATTTCCACACAGAAAATCATCAACATACAATGACTGGTTAAGATGGTTAAAAACTATCAGGAAAATATCCACATATTTTTAATATGATGCTTTATCGTAGTTGCAGAAGAAATGGACTTGATTTTACTCCAAATAAAACCCTAGTCATACGGAAAATATCAAGCCGTTTGTTTTCTAAATCAATTCCTGGATTTTCATCCCAGAAAAATCTTGTAAAATCCCTTTCACTTTCGTCTATCTCAATCATCAAAAATGCCATTTTTATATCAGCTACAAATGCAATTGGATTCACTCTAAATTTGATTAATAGAAAAAATAGGTTAGGTATAAAATTTGGCCCTGTGTGTAAACAATCGTTCAAAGATAGTTGTGCTTTCGCATGTGATGACGATTTAAATACGATTCGCAATTTGCTTGTAGTTTTATCAGTACGTATATCAGTACTCAATGTGGTAGATAAAAAATATTATGCTTTAGATTTTCTTCAAATGGAACGCGTTCTATGATTTTCTCAGAAAGATAATTATTTACAACTAATTTGTAATCCTCAAATAAGGAACTGTCATTTTTAAAACGTGATCTTAACTTTAGAAATCTTTTCCTAGCACTTTCTTCATTATTTTTCTAACAATGTTTTCATGTTAGGTTTCCAAGGGAATTTAACTTTATACCGCTTATTTTGGTATGAAATTCCCGCTTCAAATTCAGACATTATATCATTATCAATATTTTCCTCGTCATCTATTCCTATTTTCCTTGCTTCTATTCCTAAATTCTCTAAATCCCAAAAAATTCACTAAGCTGTTTAGAAATATTGGATATCAGATATGTTTTAGAAATATTGGATTCATTAACAATAACACTCATTGTTAAAATGTCCTCAGAATCTGTAGGGCACGGCTCAAAGAGATGCGTTCCTTTGCGCACCGCCCGAGATAAAAAGAGCTCTTGCGCCAATAACCCCAAAATTCACTCACTCACTCAGAATCTGTACTCTGCCCTTGTTACACTTATTGGTAAACTAATTTAAATTTTGCAAAGCTAGCAAGTGAAATTTATGTGTCGAGGAGGCATGAAGACGAAAACAGTTTCTTAAAATTGGCCTTTAATAATCAATCATATTGCATTGCCAACCAGCCGTTTTCTCCCTCACAGAGTTAAACCACTCACACTTCTTATATTTCCGTTTCTCCTTCCTTTTCCGAAAAACTAATATGAGCCGAGTTTAAATACTCGTTCGATTTGCATGGTAGTTGCTGCCAACCACAAATCACGAAACTCAAAAAGATCGCCCGAATCGGTGTGCTTACTTTCATTGAGACCATGGAACGGGATTGGAAAAACAACACAAGGAGATCATAAAAATTTGACTTTTAAAATGTTCGACTTTAAATGTCTAACAATCGGCCCCCTTTTTCCAATCTCGCACCATTATCTCTTACAAATCAGTAAATTTTAATCTATAATCACATGTTATACAATTTAACACACAAAAAAATACATTTTATTCACAATCTTTATTGTAATAAACAAACCAATATTTTAATTTTAAAGAAAACAAAGTCTTATTCTCTAAAAAAAAAAGAAATAATTTTCTACAAAATTCTAACAATTTTTCCTTTACCATGGGTTTGGTAAAAATGTCCGCCAAATTATTTTTTTTAGTACCTATATATTTAATTTGGAAAACCTTGTCGTATATCAAATTCCTTAGAAAATGATAACGAACATCGATATGTTTTGTTCTATAATTTTCTACCGGTGACTTTGAAAAACTTATAGCAGCTTGATGATCACAAAACATTACATTTTCACTTAATTCCAAATTTAAACTTTTATTATCAATTACATTCTTTAGCCAAATGAATTCCTTAGCTGCTTCTGTTAAACTAACATACTCAGCTTTCATGGTCGACAGACTAACGGATTTTGCTTGAAAGTTCGCCATGAAATTGGAGTTTCGTCTATAAAAGTTATGAACCCTCCCATTGACACTCGATCATCCTATTTGTGCAAAAATCCGAGTCTGAATAATGCCACACGCATAATTTGCTACAAGTCCCGATAGCCGAGTTGGCAGAGCGTTGGACTGAACTTCCTCAGGTCTCGGGTTCGAATCCCGGCCCCGGCAGATTTATCCAAAGACTGGAATTTTGTTTCCGTTTTTAATGTATTTGTTTCTCTAGGTTCTAGATGAATCCAGATCATTCTTTAGAGTGCATACTAGTTATTTCTCGAATATTCCGAAGTGTATAAAAGCAGAGTTCATCGCCAGTTGGGCACGTATTCTCAGTCCAGTGTTGTATCGCGAGCTCAAGCGTTAGAATAAATCTAATTGTTAGTTTAATTGAACTGTGCGCTTCTTTCGAACTCGTGACAAGTTTGGTGGAGCGCGAAATTTTCCATTGCATCCAAACGTGGATAATAGTGACAACCTTCGCAGGAGCCTCCGGTTAAGAGGATTATCCCCCGAATTCGGACTGTTAAAAGAAAATAGTAGGGAAGAGGACAAAAATGCCGACCGAGCAAGAAGCCAAGCCCGCTGTAGTAACACCTTCGTTACAGCAATGGAGGAGCCCATCGACCTTCGAGGAGCGCCTGGGGGAAGACCCTCAAATGGCTTAAAGGTACGATCGAGTAGCCAACTTTAACAAGTGGGATGACATGATGTGCCTGGCTAACGTTTATTTCTTTCTTGACGGAACTGCGAGACGGTGGTATGTCAACAACGAAGACGCGCTTAGATTCTGGGAAGCGTTTAAAAATGGACTAAGTGGACTTTTCCGGTGACCGTCAAAAATATACCAGAAGAAGGGCAGAAGAACAACTAAAAATGCCGAGCCCAGCGTTCGGGCGAGTACACAGTCCTACATACAAAGTGTGGGACTTTGCCAAAAGGGTAAATCCTCTGATGAAAGAAGACGAAAAAAGTGTCACACCTAATGAACACTTGGTGTTGCTGAGGATATTTATCGAGCCCTGTTGACGAAGAAATCGGCGACACAGCAGTTTTTATCAAATGGTGCAACTATATCGAAGGGGCTATATGAAGCAGGAAGAGATTGGTCGACCGAGATTTGAAGGCTTCCAAACGTCGTACCGGTTTGCATCCCTGACGGATGAGACTGATTTGGTCTCTCTTATTCGCATCGTACGAGGAAGAAGTCCATCGACTAGTTAACCAGACGCAAGAATCTTTGGACTCCGATCCCCAATCCTTAGAAGAGATCGTTCAAGACGAAGTTGAAAGGGTTTTGGCCCCAGTGTCAACAAAACCTACAAAATAGACCACGACCAACATACGCCGCTGTAACCGGGAAATACAGAGCTCCTGTTCAGAAATTCCCACCTGAACCAAGAAAAACAGATGTGTGGAGAACGGCTGACAACAGACCTGTTTGTTTCCACTGCGGACGTCCTGGCACATGTAATGCGCTACTGCCGAAGAGAAAGGCTGTCTTTGACCAACTCTCGAAACCGCCGACGGAACTTCGACGACGTTGGCACTGAAGAAGAAATACGCCGACCAAACTCTTCTCGCCGTTTTTACGCCAAGTCCACGAGAGGCCGATCCCAATACGTCGTTACAGATCCCACGTCGCCATATCGCCGATCCAGTCAGTCGCCAGGCCGTAGGGAGCGAGGAAAACTAAGGAGAGCGACCTTCCAAGGAGGTGAGGCCGCGTGTACTGGAAATCCTCCGTCGACCGCCAAGATGACTGGTAACCAACCAGACGTAATAATAGATAAGAAGCCGATACGTGCTCTAGTAGATTCTGGGGCATCGTTTTCTGTCATATCCGATAAGTATCGCCGATTTTTAAAAGAAAGTTCTGTTTGCTGATGCCAAGAGCGTTATGCTGAAAGTTGCGGATGGAAATTTTGTTCGGCCGATAGGGAAATGTGTTTTACGTGTCCGTATAAACAATCGAGAACTGCCTTTTGAATTTATTGTTTTATCACATTGTAGCCATGACGTCATCTTAGGATGGGACTTTTTAGAGCGTCTCAAGCCGTTATAGACTGTGGACAAACAACTTGTTCTAGAAGACATCTGTCGCGACTCCACAGCGCCTGACGCCTGAATTTGTATGCCACCAGGGACTATACATTCTCCACCGCATTCTTTAACTAGAATAACAGTATCAGGATATCAAACCCGAGGAGACATAAATGTAGTTCTAGACGGCAGCAAACATTTGCTCTTCGAGAAAAATATTGCTACACCGTCCATGGTATCCACATATCGTAACGGAAAAGTGATGTTTGGGTTACCAACCTGCAGTTCAAATCAAATCATCCCTAGAGGAATGTGCATAGGCCAAGCTGAACCACTAAATGAAGGGCATCTATGTGTTATTTCCGACACATCGGGTTTTGCGAGTTGGATGACCAGCAAGAAACTCGTCAGTCACAGATGAATGTTCGTTAATGATGTCACCCCGAGTTAAGTGACGCAACAGAGAAACAAGCTATCCGAACTACTCGGAAATTTTCTGGAAAGCTTTCACGAAGACCGACAAGTCGACAGCCGCGAAGACGAATGTGAAACACAGGATTTTACTGGTGATCGTGCTCCAATCAACCAACGAGCCTACAGAGTCTCGCCGACTGAAAGACGCATCATCATGAAGAGGTTCGCAGAAAATGCTTTTGATGAAGGTATCGTCAACCCTCTGAAAAAGTCCTTGGTCATCACCCATTGTGCTCGTAAGAAAAAAAGACGGTAGTTGGCGTTTTGCGTCGATTATCGCAAGCTGAATAGCGTCACGAAAAGATGACGTTATCCTCCCGCCTCGTATTGACGATACGCTCGACTGTCTGAAAGGTGCCATGTTCTTTTCTTCCATGGATCTCCGATCTGGTTATTGGCAAATAGAAATAGACAAGAAGCGGATCGTGAAAAAGACGGCATTATTACCCCGGCTTATACGAGTTTAAAGTCGCGCCGTTTTGGTCTTTGTAATGCACCTGCGACCTTCGAGAGAATGATGGACAATTTTGCTACGCCATTTTTAAATGGACTATGTGTCTTTGTTACCTAGATGACATAATAGTGTTCTCAGAAACTTTGAAGACCATCTTATATGATTAAGACTTGTTCTAAAATGTCTTCAGGAAGCTGGTCTTAAATTAAATTCAAAGAAGTGTCTTTTGCTGCCCAAGTAAAGATTCTGGGCCATCTTGTATCTAGTAATGGCGTTCGTCCCGATCCCGACAAAATAAAAAAGCCGTAAGAAATTTTCCCCTCAAAGAATATACTGACATACGAAGTTTTCTTGGCCTTTTGTTCATACTTTGGGAATTTATTGGTTTCTGTTATCTCGCCGAACCTTTGCAGTCGTTGCTGAAAAGTGGCGTGGAGTTTCATGGGGTCCCTGAAGAGGTGGAAGCATTTAACAGTCTTAAGAAAGCACTTACGGATCCAGCATTGGGGATGTACGCACGAAAGAGCTTCTAGAATCCATACTGATGCAAGCGGGTACGGTATCGGGGCTGTCTAGTACAAATTCAGAATAATGTCGAGAGTTATAGCATACGCGCTTCTAGAACTCTGACAAAGCCGAAAAAAGAATTATTCCACCACAGAAGGGAATGTCTTTGCCATCATATGGGCTACCAACAAATTTCGGCCATACATATTCGGAAAACACTTTACTGTTGTAACTGACCATCATTCCTTGTGCTGGCTCGCTGAATTGAGATCCTTCAGGGAAGGCTTGCCAGATGGGCCCTCCGACTTCAAGAGCATGATTTTGACGTAAAATAAAAACCGGTAAGAAGCATAGTGACGCCGACGCTCTTTCGAGAAATCCAGTGGAAGAGGAAACGGAATATCAGACAAATTTTTAGCAGTCACGACGAGTATGAACCTTGCGATGGAACAGAAAAAGGATCAAGACGCGGTAAGGCACGAAGAGCAACTCATCAAAACTGAAGAATTCAGATTTTATCGACGGTATCCTTTGCAGGAAGAATTTTTGATCAGATGGAAAGTTGTGGTTGCCAGTCATTCTAAACATCTACGAGCAGACATACTAAGGCACTTTCATGACGCCCCACCGCAGGACACCTTGGTTTCTCTAGGTTCCTGGATGAATCCGAGATCATTCTTTTGAGTGCAGCCTGATTCCATTTTTATAGAGATATTCCGAAGTGTATAAAAGCAGAGTTCATCGCCAGTTGGGGCATGTTCTCAGTCCAGTGTTGTATCGAGCTCCAAGCGTTAGAATAAATCTAATTGTTAGTTTAATTGAACTGTGTACTTCTTTCGAACTCCGTGAATGATCACAAAACATTACATTTCACTTAATTCCAAATTTAAACTTTTATTATCAGTTACGTTTTTGTTTTTAGCCAAATGAATTCCTTAGCTGCTTCTGTTAAACTAACATACTCAGCTTTCATGGTCGACAGACTAACGGATTTTGCTTGAAAGTTCGCCATGGGGTGGAGTTTCGTCTGCTAAAGTTATGAACCTCCCATTGACACTCGATCATCCCTATTTGTAGCAAAAATCTGAGTCTGAATAACATCTAGTTTTTAATGATTTAACTTTTTGAAAGTTATAATTTGTATTCTTGAAATACCTCGTCGAATGACTCACCTCGTAATTGTGTGTATTACCTCAGCGCAACTAAGCGGGCCTTGTATCCTAACTGTTTTTATGGCCACTGCATCATATTTAATGGTATAAACTAGCGGTTTCTGAATTTTTATCTTATCCGGATGATCAACTAAATCCCAAACTTTACGTTCCCTTCATTACGTTCCCATTTTCTTTTATCCGTTTGCATGTGCAATTTAAAGGATGCATCCTCGCAAAGGATCTTACCGCCTGTTTGTAACAGTTGGGAATAGTTGCTTTACACACATAAGGCTTCTTGTTTTGCTGCGACAAATCTGAATCCTATGGATTCGGGCATCTTTTCTAAAATTAAATAAACTAGGATCGTATAAGCCTTCTGCCTGCTTTGACATCTCTGTATTTCGTTAGTTTCAATCGGGTTTGCTTCCCCTTCTATACTATAATATACGTTAGATCCAGTTACTTTCTACCTATATTTCGAATCCACTTAACCTCTGTACATGGGATCAAGCTATGATTATCGGAAGATACATCTGGTTTTCAGATGTTGGGGGTTTTCCACTTTGTCTTTGAAACTAAACGACTCGTTAATGAATCTTTTACTCTATCAAAATCATCCTCATCATCATAATAATCAGGAAGGTTTTAAATTATATCCAAAGGTTACTATTTAACTTTTTTGTCTAAGGTAATTTCCCTCTTATTTTCATCGAATCTTACATTAATAGTCTCGACTAATTTATTTTCATCTATCAACCATATTCTATAACCCTTAGTACGTTGTGCGTATCCCAACATAATTCCCATTATCGTACGCATATCGAGTTTTTTTTCTAATTTGTTTTGGCACACCAGCATATGCCAAACATCCAAAAGGTTTTAGATGCATTACCGAGATGGTTTTCTACCTGAATATTTTTCGAAAGGCGTTTTGTTACTGTCTTTGTGACAAATTCGATTCCACATAAGTGAAACAAAAAGTAATGCTTCTCCCCAAAACTTATGGGGAACTTTACTAGACTTAAGCAATGTTTTGATGCCATCTAGAGCGTTAAATTGAATCTCTCCGCGACCCCATTCATTTCTGGCGTATAGCGAATTCGTTACCTCATGCTTTATACCCAGTTCTGTCAAGAAATTATCCATATCTTTATTACAAAAATTCTAGTCCGCCATCAGTTCTAACTGTTATTACCTTTTTACTTAGAAAACATTCTGCTCGTTTCTGAAATCTTATAAACGTATGAAATACGTCAGATTTATTTCGGATGGGAAATACAGTCACCTTTCTTGAATAATCGTCAATTATACTCAAAAATGTTTATTACCGCCTTGGCTTTCAGTTGGCATTGGACCACAGAGGTCCATATGCAACAATTCCAATGGACGTTTTGATCTTACGGCCCCGTCTTTTTGAATGAAACTCCTCTTGGACTTTTTGCTAATTTACACGGTATACAATGAGTCTTACCATTATCAGTTAAGCGTGGGAGACCTTTACACTCAATATTTTTACTAGTTTTTACCAAGTACCGTTATTAACATGACAAAACGCTGATGCCATATTTCTATTGATCCGCTTCTTTTGTTTTAGCGGTTACATCACTAAAAACTACTCTTTACTTGGTATAATATAATGATCCGGCTTAAAAATACAAATTTTCATGGCGTGTCGAGAACAATTTTATCCAGTCTTTATTAAAAACATTAATTTTACCTTTAGTACCCACAAAATGCGCACCTTTACTTTCTAATCTGGAACCGGATAACCAACTTCTCCTCAACTTAGGATTAAATAATACATCAGTCAAAGTTATTTCATGAAACTCCCCTTATATTTTACCCGAAATCTAAGGTGTACCGATTCCTTCTACGGGACAACTTTTATCCTCCGTTGCTAACGACATTTTCATGTTAGTTATCCGGTTCTAAGATGTAAAAATAAACTCTTATCATTAACAAAAATGACTCGTAGCAGCAGTATCTATTACCCAAACACCTTTATCAGAGTTTTCCTCAAATAAGATACAACTAGTTACGAGTTGCTTATCTAGTTCAAAAGACTACATTCAGCTTCACAAAATCTTAAATTTATATTAAACTCTGTGTTGTTAAAAGTTTCATTTACAGTTGAAGGAGATTTTTGTAGAGACTTTTTATCTTTACAGTTTACTTTAAGATGCCCGTACTTTTTACATACATAACACGGACCTATAGTCTTAATAGATTGTTTAACATTTAATAGTTTTACAGTTAAATACCTTACCACCTTTCTTTGGTAATCATTCTTTCCATTTGATCTCCATGAGCTGCAAGCACCAGGTAACGTCTTCGACTTCTTCTGAAGTGAAACTGCTCAAGTAAGCATTCTCCGCTTTCTCCAAATCTTGTTTCATCAATTGAAGACGATTGGCTTCAATATCAGCTCTGCTTCAATTTTGACAACTCTAAAGTCCTCTTTCTTCCATCTGTAGATTTGTTGCACGGTAGACTGGAATTCTGGAAACCGCTTTTATTAATTGAAATCCTATGTACAGGTCGTCCAATTTATGACCGCTTCTTGTATTGGTCTGGTTGCCGCTGTCTTTTACACGAGATATGAAAGATTCCAACATCTTCCCCTGGTTGGTATTTTGTTCCAAAATTGATCTAACTGGTTAATTATTCTTACTTTGCAGCCCGACTGGTTCAGTGATCTTTTAATATCTTCCATGCCGCTACTCCGTCAGTTGTTTCCGTTAACAGATTTTCAATCTGAACTGATGCTTAGTATAGATCAACGCAGCAACATCTATCCTTACGAAGTTGTAGATCTAATTTTTCCTTGTATGTTGCCTCTTCATCAGGTTGCTCTGGCTTGGTCTGTATTATAAACTGCCAGCAACCATAATGCATTAAGAGTACTTGCATATCATGCTTCAGCGTGTTCCAGTTATTTGGAAGTCAACACCGATATCTGGTTGTTAAACTCCATACCTGTTACTCGATTTAGCGTACTAGCAACTAGAGTTCATAAAAAATAGTTCTAGATTGGAACAGTATTTAAATAGACAAAGTTCATGGCCTGGTTCAACTGTTTAGCCTGCCTCGACACAGTACATGGACTGGGCCCATAACCAAATTTGTTACTTATTTGTAAACTAATTTAAATTTTTCAAAGCTATGCAGTGAAATTTCTGTGTGTCGAGGCAGGCATGAAGACGAAAAACAGTTTCTTAAAATTGGCCTTTAATAATCAATCATATTGCATTGCCAACCAGCCGTTCTCTCCTCACAGATTTGGTTAAACCACTCACACGCTTCTTTTATATTTCTGTTTCTCCTTCCCTTTTCGAAAAACTAACATGAGCCGAGTTTAAATACTCGCTCGATTTGCATGGCAGTTACTGCCGACCACAAATCACGAAACTCAAAAAGATCGGGTTCGAATCGGTTGTGCTTACTTTCATTGAGATCATGGAACGGGATTGGAAAAACAACACAAGGAGATCATAAAAAATTTGGATCCGATTTTTTTAAATGTCTAACAGTAAGAGACCTACCCGAATAATTTTTTCTACTGTCACAAGATTTTGTTTAGACGCGTAATTCTACCTGTAACTACTTGATAATAATAGTCACGCACCAATAAGAATTGATATTTCTTTATCGTTAAATCCATAAGGATCAGCTAATTGTACATTTTGTTAAATAGTCAAAAGTATTATCAATATTTCCTATCAGGAGTCGGTAAATTCGTGATAGAAATATAATCTGTCTGTACCGCTTCTGTTTCAATGCACAAATTTGGATCATCCCTGTTTTTCAATTTTATTTTAACTACATTTAAAGTTTTTGTTTCAGTTTCTTTAGCACCAAATGTGCAAATGGAAAGGTTTTCTTTTCTAAGAAGTTGGAAAGTTAAATTTCTCAGAAGTACTCTTTAAAACGAAACTTCTCTGTGAATCATTATCTAAAAATAATCTAACAACTTCTCTGTTCATTTTTGACATCTATTAATGCGGCGCATGTTTGTAATAATACACTATTTAGTTCTGCTTTTAATTACTGCTGAAACTATATTATCAGTGTCCCTTTTCGGAGACAAATCGTCATCATGTCCATTTCGAAAACATATTGAGAAATGGTGGGACCCATTACAAATAGGACACGACTCCCTTTTTACACATCTCCATTGCTCTATGACCGGGCGACAAACACAAATAACAACACCCTTTTTTTCTTAAAATTTCTCGCTTTTCGTTAGCACTAAAAAGAACGGCAAGCGTCGAGTTCATGACCTTTGTTGCAGTATAAACATTTTCGGCTTCTAAGTTCTACTTTCTCCAAAGGGTGGGAAATGAATGTGGTCGGAAATGTACTCTATTCGGGGGTGGCTTCATGCGTTGTCCGGGAAATAGGAGCCTTTATTTTTTGTTCTGTCTTGCGGTGGAGGGGAATAATGACATAGTTTATGATTGTTTATTTGAGAAGCTCGTTCCCTACTACGGATTTCCAAGTGCAGGAACTGCAAAAGAGCGCTCAGGTCAAACCCTTCGTCCTTTTGAGAACGATTGAATTCCAAAACGAGTTCCGAGGGTATCTGTTTCAACAGGATGGGTGTTAATAAGTTTGAGTAGGATTCTCCTTTAACTCCTAAACTTTCAAGACTCCTTATTTGCGTTTCTGCTCTATCGTACAAATTTCTTAAGCCCACAATATCAGTAGGGTTTCTAACAGGTGTTAAATTTAATAAATTGCTCAAATGAGCGTTAATTAACATGTTTTTATTTCCAAATCTATCTTTTAATAAATCAAGAGCTCTATCATAATTATCATCAGAAATTGGAAATCCATTAATGCAAGCAAGCGCATTACCACACAAATATGATTTTAAATAATTAAATTTATCAACTTTGCTTAGTCTATTGTTATTATGAATAGAGCTTTCAAATAAATTATAAAAATCTAACCATTCAGAATAATTTCCAGAATACTTATTTATATGCAATTTAGGTAAATTTATGTTCATACATTCAAAACTATTGGAATCAATAACTTGGATATTTCGAGAAACTGTATCAACCTGGATAGAGTCAGAATTTATTCTCCTAATTTTAGAAGAAAGCTTCGTTTTCCAAAATATAATCTTCTCTTTAATTTCTTCCGAAGCTTCCATATCTTCAGTAATAGTGTCAACAGACAAACGATCTTCAATTAGTGTATTTAATAAACTTAAGTTACTTTCTTTATCATTTAATTGCTCTATAAAAGCTTCAAATTGATCAACAGGTTCATTTTCATTGTTGATCTTTCCTTCAATTTTATTTATCAATTTTGTCAACGAAGAACGTACCGCAGTACGCTTCTTTTTAAATTTTGAGAGATCTTCTGACATTTTAATCTTCTATTCAGGTATAATTCAGTTTCAATAAAAATTCGGCTTACCTGAATTCACTGTCGACGATGATATTTCTACTTCCCGGCCGATGCACCAATGTTACGATCATCAGTGGTTCAGTTAATCAGTGGTAGAATGCTTTTATATCAATCAACGCTCATATCATCACAATCATTAGACTCAAATTCAATAATCATCGAAGACAAGTGTAAGATTAAATAATAAGTTTAATGGAATATGGAGTGCGTCTGCACTCGGTCACGTACACAAGATCTCTCGGTGTCAACAAAGCATGTTTTTACAAGCAGCGCCCTCTATACTGAGGGGG
>BMAU01010492.1:0-11008 GCA_019973935.1 Trichonephila clavipes | reverse complement strand
ATATATATATATAAAATATATTTATATATAATACTTTTAATACATATATATATATATATATAATATATTTATATATAATATATATATATATATATATATATATATATATAATATATTTATATATATATATAAATATATATAGAAAGAAATATGTATTATATATCAAAAACAAGAAATAATAGATAATGAATATAACAAGAAATAGCATAATAAAAATATAAAAGCTGAACATGAAGAACAAAATTATAGAGAAATAAAAAAAGAAACTACAAAAAGGAAGAACCTAGCGAGTTAGAAAGCAATTTCGGACTTAGGACCGAATAAGTGGGGTTAAACTACACTGGCCTCAAAAGTTAAAGGTACAACCGTGTTTTTGTGTCTAATTTGCAAATGAATGAATGTAGAAACAAAAAATTTGGAGGATATGTGCATTAAATAGTTTTTTATTGAATGCGCCATAGAAATTTGTATAAGTGTATTGCAGAAACGATTTATAACAAAAAAGCAATCTCTGCGGAAAAGTCCATTCTTGGAGAAAACTGCACATCACAGTGTTATGTCGTAAAATGGCATAAAAACAATACAAAAATGGGTTCTAATAAGGAATGTGTCCACCCCTAACTTGAATGCATTGGCGGCATCGATTTCCCATGCTGTTTATTAAGTTGTCGGACACCGGAATAGGAAGCGAAGACCAGACACAAAGTAAGCCTTGTTTCAGCTCATGTAACGACCTTGGAGGAGGATTTAAAGCAGCAACCTCTCTGCCAAGATAGTCCCAAAGATGTTCTATCGGATTCAGGTCTGGAGATCGAGCTGGCCATTCCATTCGTTCCAAAACCGTGATCCTCCAGATACTCCTCAATAATCAGAGCTCGGCGAGGTCGTGCATTATCATCCATCAGAATGAAGTCGTTACCAATAGCAGCAGCATATGGGCGGACATATGGATCAAGGATCTCATCCCGATATCTAAGACCAGTTACGGTTCCTCCATGGAACACATGCAGGTCAGTGTGGCCACCGAGCGAGATCCCTGCCCAAACCAGGATTCCACCACCTCTATAACTGTGTCTTTCAACAATGTTGGATTGATGGTATCTAGTGCGCTGTTCCCTCCAGATCAGTAGACGCCCTGAATCACTCTCCATTGTAAATCTGGACTCGTCTGTGAACAGCACAGAAGCCCATTGTTGCTGCGTCCAAGAAACATGTTCTCTTGCCCAGCATAAGCGGTTCCTTCGCTGTCGTCCGTTGAGGGGAACGCACACAACTGGTCTTTTTGCATACAGACCTGCATTGTCAGAAGACGATTTCGCACCGTAGTAGCGGAGATTCTTCTTCCTGATGCTTGAAAGTGGTCTGCAACGAGCTGCGGCACAGTAGTGGTTCTTCTCCTTCGTGCCGAAAGAGCTAGAAAACGGTCTTCTGCAGGTGTTGTAGCTCGTGGTCGGCCTGGAACAGGTCTTCGGACACAGAATCTTCGGATTGGTATTGATCCCAAAGTCGCTGAACAACACTACGAGATACATTGAGACGTCCAGCAGCATCAGCCTGCGACAATCCCATTTCCATCCATCCAACTGCCCGCCACCTTAACGAATTGGGTAAACGACGTCTCTGAGACATTTTCTAAACTCTATTGGCTATTGTCACCGAAACTGCCAACAACTGTTGAAAATCAACACAACTTACACACAAAAGTACGAAAGCTTGATATATGCATATTTTTCTCTCACTCATAAATATACGTTCTTTTCTACAAAATAAAAGTGGTAGCAAATCGTTTTTGCATTAATGTTTTTAAAGTTCGTTATTATCATTCATGTAAACTATGCATTTTATTGTTACTGCCATTTTTTTATGGTGAGCTTCGAAAAACATGTTGTACCTTAACTTTTTGAGGCCAGTGTAGTTTGAAGGCGCCAACCTTCCCCTTTGTAACCTCGGTAGGAAATCACCAAATAAAATAAAATAAAGAAAAATTCATAGTATGTAAAACTCAGAGAGAAGGATAAAACCACCACTATGCCTCACATAACAAACTCTCCCACAAACTCTTAGGCTGAAAAAATCAAACAATTACATAAGAAAAGGAAAAATCCCAAATAATTATATAAGAGGTGTATTAAAAATAATTTACCAAAATTTCTTTACTCACAGAGCTTTTTAATAAAGAGAATCAAGCATCTGACATCAATATCGAAAATCAATTATTCACCAAGTTAAAAAATCTGGAAATATTAAAGAAAGCAAATACATCTTTTGAGTTAACTTTTAAACCAGCCACAGCAAAGACAGATATCAAAAGACGATAAATCAAATATGTAGTAGAATTGCACCATGTTGATTGTCGTGTCGTAAAATTAGCTAGGCTCTAATTTGGTTGGTTGTCAACAATGTGTAAGATGTTTAAGATGGAAAAATGTAAACTGTGATATGAGTGTTATGATATAATCTTCACAGCAAGACCACTAATATGCTGACTTGAAATCCCATTGTTGTGTGGTGGTTTTGGAATTAGAAGTAGCAAGACGTTAATGTATTATTCACAGAAAGACCACTAACATGATGACTTTGAAACCTATTGTTGTGTGGGTGGGCTTGGAATTAAAGAAAGACGATTGCTAATGTATTTGTGATGAATATAAGTCTTTAAGAATGAAAAGGGTAATCGTGATCTAAACAATATTGAAATTTTTTTTTTCACATTATTGTATTTATCTATTTTGTGGGTAGTTGCTATCATTTTCTAAATAAAAAATTCAAAATGATATTTCGTAAATTGATATATGCAAGTTACTATTCCATACAGGAATTTTTTAATTATATGGAACTTAAACGAATCTCTCTTTGTCAAAAATAAGACCGCCAGACTAATATTGTTGTAAGATGTGTCTAAATCCAATAATTCCACCATATTAGAGTTGAAGTTAGTTTTAAGGAGCTTAAGATAATCAGGGTAGAACGTAATATTTGGTCTGTATTCACTATTTACCAAAAATTATTAAATCATCGATAAATCAAGTAAGAATCATTTACAACCTGATCAATTTCAAAAAAAAAATGTAAATAGGTTCGCCAAACAATTACTTCAACTGGACCACTCTGAGGTAATCCTTCGATCTGTTTATAAAAAGACTTGATCAAATACAATGAAATTTTCTTTAATGAGGTTTAAATAGCATATATATATATTATTATTATATATATATATATATATATATATATATATATATATATATATATATATTGTATATATATATTTACATATTATATGTAAATAAGAAAGAAATTTATAAAATTGGTGAGTCTGCATTATTCTTTTGAATTAGATTTTTAATTATCAGAGTTATTAAAATGAGATTCAGCATTTGTTCTTGGGGTAATCTGTTTTGAAGTTTTAATTTCGTTCAAACAATATCATAAAATGAACGCCAAATTTTTAAATGTTGGCCAAAAATCCATTTTTCTTCAATAAACAATACGCAAGCTAAAATGTGCTTGTCTGAACTGCCCAATTCTTTTGAAATGACTGTTACCGCAGCTAATTTGCACAAGTGATAGTCTGTTTGTGCGGGGAGAAAATAATAATTTATTTTTTTTCGTAATTTTTCTAGCAGATGATCTGAAAAGTGAGCGTGGCAGTTTTGCTTAATCTACTGTTAGCATCAAAAAATTGTTCGTAAACTCTCCTAAAAAAAAGCAGGTAAAGCCTTTAAATTTTGCACTCATATTTGTAAAGATTCGATGCATCATATAAGCCAATAAAACAAATATCGATAGTTTGATGATTTTTCAGATTACATAGCATCTTAAGATTTTTTTGATATAAGACTAATACCTTTGGAAGGAGCCCTGATATATGGCAAAATAGACATTACTACAGTGCTCCTCAAACTTTCAATACTGGCGCCTTTTTCGATCACAATTTTATCGCGCCCCCTTATACATTAATAATGTACTGAATGCAAATAATAATGCACTTTGGACGCCAAAGCTTCAATAGGCGATCTTAATTATAAACCATACAAATTAGTAACATAATTATTAAATTTTGTATACTACTTTTAAGCAAAAAAAAAAAATTAATTAATTAATAGGATAATTATTATGTTATTTTTCCTTTTTCTAATTTTTAAATTGAACATATGGAAAAATGCGGTTGGTTGCTTAGAAGACAAAATATACATATCTGCTAAATATAGAAAAATACTCAGAGGGTCAATTTCTAATCATAAGCATTCTTACTAAAAACTTTGCTTTCCAAGACAAGCTCATAGAAGTCGTTAATACTTATTAAATTTGTTCTTAATTTAGTTTTAGTTAATTAGTTATAAAATATTCTGTGCAGCACTGATACATTAAAAGTATACCGGCAGAAGTGCCCGCTCTTGCACGAGTTCATTTATAAGAAAATAAAACATTATTTATATAATAGCTGAATTGTAAGGGGAGCAAAGCCAAGTGCTCGACAATGTTTACAAAAACGTAAAATGATTTTTTTTAAAAATGGTTGCTCAAATTATAGTTAGTTTTATGAATTGTAATTTTAAGCCTCACGGAATTAACATTTATAATTGATGTTAAAACAGTAGCGCACACAGGAATTTTTCAAGGGGGGCGTCCGGTGTCGAAAGTTCACCAATCTTGTATCAGGTTCCTTTTGATTTTGTCTATTTTGGGGAACAAAACACAGTTAAAACTAATTTGAATAAATAATTAGCATTAATTAATAAAATTAATCATTAATCACAAATACTTAATTAAATTTTGCGTACTATATACTTATAATTATAATCAATCGGGAAAAATCAAGGGTTTGGGGGGTCCGACCTCCCCCTTTTGTGCACCACTGATGTTAAATAATGATCAATAATATAAATATCGATGAAGAATAATTGTATTATTTTTTAATATTTAAAGCGAAAAGACTTCAACATGTTTTAACCCGGGAGCAGGCGCGCACTCGATACGGTAGAGCGGGGTTATTCAGTCACCCCAATCCTTTTTTTTATAATTATTTTATTGTACACGATACAAATCATGATTCCAGTGAATAATTTAATTAAGAGAAAGTTAACTTACCCCCTACTTTCAAGGACTTTTCAATTTTTTTTGGTAATAAATAAACAGTTTTGCCAGAATTAACGATTTCGTAATCTGTGTGTCCCGCGCGACCACTTCCGGGTAAAAAGTATATTCATTATGATAATATGTATGTTACTGTTAAAAAAATTGTGTGAAACGTTTTTCGTTATAAGCTTATATGTTGAGAATACTTATAAAAATATGTCTTGGCCAAGTAATCCTTCATAGTGCTTGTGTGTGTGTGCTCTCCGTGGTTTTCCAAATATCATAAAACTCTTTGCATGGAAAAAAGCGCAACAGAGAATACATAAGAGAGGGGTCATAACTAACTGTACCAATACCTTAGAAGGTCAAACAGATTACAGCTATAATGTGTGCAGTATTTCAAAAAATAATGACAGTGATGAATTTTATGATCCTAAATTTTTTTCGATTCTGGGTCTGATCTGTTTTTTCTCTGAAAGAGTAGTATGTTAGGTTCAAAAAGAAAGCGTAATAAAAAAATATCTCATCATGTGATTACAGCAAATCAAATAAAAATTTTTTTATTTGGTTATAGGATCAAAGATAGCCAATTAGGTATTGAAGAAGTTTATTTTTGTTGACTTAATATTGCGCGCGCGCGCCTATAAATTAGTATCAGAGTAAAAGTAAATTTTTTTATTATAAACTGAAAGTATTTTGTTTTAATCCATTCCAGTAAACTAATTATTTTTTAAATCTTTTTATTTTCGATATGCCTGCGCCCCCCTCGTAAGGTCATCGCGCCTCCCCAGAGGGCGCGCCCCACAGTTTGAGAAACACTGCATTACTAAGTACGCTGGTCTGAGAAGACTATGCAAAAGATTTTCTGAGAAAATCACTGATTGTCAATAGAAATTAACAAAAATTAGTAAATGCTTTTATGCTCATTTTAGGGTATCAGCACAAATAAAAGAGAAAAAAAAAAAATTCTAAAACTGTCCATTTAAAAACATTAATTACGCTGAGATGCGTAAAAGTCTAATTTAAAGTAATTAAAATTTATATTTCATTAAGTTTGATTAAATAAATTTCCAAACTTATAGGTATTTTTGAAATTTCGATCGTAAGAAGTAATATACGCGCTAAAAAGTCTATTGCGTTTGTTGTTGCCTTTTATATCCAGCGTGCGTGAGTGTACTACACAAATATCTCACAAACCAATTTGTAGCAAATAATAGCCTATTGGTTACTCGTGGCCGGAGCATTAGGATTCGAATCTTGATGCCACTGAAGACCCTGCCATGTAAAGAGGATCAATCACACGTTAAAACGGTCTAGGTTAAAAACGTCCCCCTTGGTGTTGTGTGATAGTTAGAGAGGGCGGTGCCTGTGTTCAAGTGTCATCCTCATCACTTGACCTAAGTTCAAACTTACCCAATAGCCCTCATGTTACATTTATTATATATATATATATATATATATATATATATATATAGTGTGTGACTTAAATATATATAACTCCCTCTCTAACACCTTCAAAAATTCATATATCTTCCGATTTCTCTCTTGACAAAAAATCATCATAAAAATAATGTAAGACTCAAGATAATTTGTTTAATATTAACAAGAAATATAAAAAAAAAATTCCTACTTAGATCAACAAAGAAAAATTTTACTTTAGTTACTTTTTATTAAATAGTTACTATTAATATAAATATGTATATGCGTATGACAAAATCACAACATTAAGGGGCAATTAATTTTTATTTATTATCATTAAAGTGTTGTATCTCATCATCTCCATCGAAAACCATCGTGTATATAAAATTTCAGTTCAACTGAATACTTTAAAACGTGAAAAATTTTTGAAAGCTTTTTACCTGCCGCCAAAAATGAAATCCATGTGGCTATCTGTAAATCTTTTTAAATAATTAGTTCCAGTCAGTTAATTATAATTAAATTATCGCATTGTTACCAAAAACAATAGTGTATAGGAAATTTCTGTTCAAATGAATGCTTTAAAAATATGAGAAAAAACCTTTTCATGTTTTAACTCAAGTTACCAAAAGGGTACCTAAGTCACCAAAAATGACGCCAATGTAGATGTATTTGAAATTCTTGAATAATTAGTTTTAATCAATTTATTTTTATTAATTATAATTAAATTATTGCAATTGTTACTAAAAACAATAGTGTATAGGAAATTTCAGTTCAAATGAATGCTTTAAAATATGAGAAAAACCTTTTCATGTTTTAACTCAAATTACCAAAAGGGGCCCTAAGTCACCAAAAATGACGCCAATGTAGATGTATTTGAAATTCTTTTGAATAATTAGTTTTAATCAATTTATTTTTATTAATTTTAAATTAAATTACTGCATTGTTATTCAAAATAATCCTGTATATAAAATTTCGGCTTAATTGATCGCTTTAAAATGTATTTTATTAACATTTGAAAATTTTTGAACAAGATAAAATATATAGAGAGAGAGTGTGAACTATATATATATAAATAGTAGGAATTGAAAAAGAGCTGTGCACTTTATACATTATTTTCTAAAATGCGCACCTAATTCTCGAAACGAATTTCTGAGGTAAAAATTGCATCTTATGCCGCGAAAAAAACCGGTAACTCTTTCTCTTCCTTTACAATCCTTTCTTTCCTAGATCACGTCCTCGCGATGTTGCGATGCTCCCTTTCAATATTTTATTATTACCCGGATGCGATGAAAATGGAAGAACGGTGTATGCATTTCCCTTGCGCTAGTTCATTCCCGGAGGCCTTTTCTTTACCCTTCCCCATAGCAAGTGCTTTGAGGACAAGGAATCAAGGGTTGCAAATTGCCCAACACGTGACGAAGAATAGAAACGAATTCCACATATAAACTATATTAACATTGCCATTTTTTCAATTTGCTTAAATAGAATGCTCGGACTAAAAAAAAGCGAATTCGAATTTAAGAAATTTTTTGTATTGAATTCTTATTTGGACTTAAAATGTAAAGTATACTTTCTGCATTATAGAGCCAGTCTGAAAAATTTATATATTATGGGGGAATAAAAAAGAGCGATTGAGCATTTGTGCATGCATTCTGAGATAAATCGTAAATTTAAACTTCACGTGTTATTTTATCTTTTGTGGTTGTCATTGTAATAATGAAACTATAATAAAATTATGTATTTAAAATTAATTTGAGATTTTTTGATAAAATAATATAATTATGATGCAGATAAAAAGATGGCATTGGACCATATTCTTTAAAACCATAAAAATACGTATAATGTCCTAAGCGATTAAGTTATGTATTAAATTTTTTTCACTATTTATTAGATTTTTCATGCTTGCTTATCAATTATTTTTTATATCTTATCATTTTTTGGTTAATATAAAGTTTGATAAAGAGAATCTTAAACAAAAAAAAAAAAAAGATCATAGTCTTCATTTTCGAAAAATTTAAGCATTCAACAAGTGATTTTGCGTTGGAGATCCCTTACAGTATGTCAGCCTGTTTAATATAAAAAAAAAAAAAGGACAAAGTTTTTGGCTCGCGAAATCACCTGCTCTACTCTCTCGAAAAGGCGTTGTCTCGGACTGATAGGTAGTCTCAGATATCACATACTAGGCACACGTCTACTTCTACAATTTTTCTCACTCTTCGAAGTGGTAGAGTAGCAGAGCGAATTATGTTTTCCAGTTAAAACTACAAATATTCGATTGGATTCATGTCAGATGAATTCGGAGGACAATACCTAATTTTAAATTTACCAAAATGTTTCTGGAATAGCTCTCTGAAGATTTCGGCTTTATCAAGTGGTACATTATCCAGAGTTGATAAACGTGGTTTGTACTTGGTATGTATTTTTTTCGCACCAAGTCAGCAATTGTTTGGTGAGGAAAAGTCCTATTGGTGTCCACGAAAACATCACGTACAACATAATACCGCCAATATTACCTTGTAATCTGGCACCAGCGTTTCCGTTTGAACTAATTCTTTGGCGTGAATGACCAGAAAATAAAGATTCACAGATGATTTCACTTTTTTCTTATATGTTCCAATACCGATGTTCTGAGACTAATTACGGGAGCTGATATGGATGACATGTGTAACCGTAGGGATATGAAACGGATCCTAGCTACATAGAATCACACTCAGCTGGGTAAGCTTTATTGTATTATGATCTTTTGGGCAATTAAATATTCTAATGACTGTTGAAATCATACGCTATATCTCTTGGTCATGGTGAATAATATTTAGCTCTACTCTGGAACCAATATACCATTGAATTCAAACCTTTGATGACAACATTTTATTTCAAATTCGCTACACCACTTCCAATAAGTATCCCCAACGACTGATCGGGAATAATAATACACCTCCCCCCGAGCAATTTATCATTGATTTCAAAATCAACGGTCGTAAACATTGAGCTATCACGATTTGACTTTTTTTTCGAAATCTCATAAATTAGCAGCTTTTGTATCTGGGCATTTTATATACTCCAGAATTAACCACGCATGCGCCTTGGATTTGACGGCATAGAACAGGGGGAGAACCTTTATAGATGAACGAGTAATTTTTTCGCAAGAAGTGTTTAATGAGGAATAGACGTGTCGTCAAATAATTTTGACTTGTGATTTGAAAACAATAAAAACTAAATACCAACAACTCAAAACCCTTTATTGACTACGAAAAAAATATCTTTTGAAGTGTATAGATGCAAATGTTTTAGTTATACGCGTAATTCAAATTAAAGTAAAATTGCGCGACTTCTGTCGTTGTAGATTGGATGACAAATAACTTATAAAAGGTGTTTTTTTGAGAGGTATAGAACTTTAAATTGCATTAAAACAACGATGTATTATTCGGATTGACATGAATTTTTTTATTCGACAGATAATCTTGTGGCATTACATTTTAAATAGGATTTCTGGCATAGGACTGCCACGGCTGGCTCGGATGTAGTCCAATCTGACGTCCACTTCGATGACTTTTTCCAACATTTGTGGCCGTATATCGGCAATAACACGGCGAATGTTGTCTTGCAAATGGACAAGCGTTTGTGGCTTATCCGGGCATAGACCAATGACTTTGCATAGCCCCACAGAAAATAGTCTAGCGGTGTTAAAGCACAAGATCTGGAGGCCAATTCACAGGTCCAAAACGTGAAATTAGGCGGTCACCAAACGTGTCTTTCAATAAATCGATTGTAGCACGAGCTGTGTGACATGTTGCGCCGTCTTGTTGGAACCACAGCTCCTGGACATCATGACTGTTCAATTCAGGAATGAAAAAGTTAGTAATCATGGCTCTATACCGATCAGCACTGACTGTAACGCGTGGCCTTCATCGTTTTTGAAGAAGTACGGACCAATGATTCCACCAGCCCATAAAGCGCACCAAAACAGTCAGTTTTTCTGATGTAACGGTGTTTCGAAATACACTTGTGGACTCAGCTTCACTCCAAATGCGGCAGTTTTGTTTGTTGACGTAACATTCAACCAGAAGTGCGCTTCATCGCTAAACAAAATTCGCTTATGAAAATCGGGAACAACGGCAATCTCAGTTTTGGGCCCATTCGACGAATCTGCGCCTTGCTTGATGATCGTTTTTGATGAATTGCCAGATCAAACTGAGAATAAATCATTGACAGCTGTTAAATGGTCGCCATCTTGGAAAGTAATGCCAACTTAAACTCTATACCTGGAAAAAATACTCTGTATTAGTATTATAAGATGTTACTTTTAGTATAGAATGTGCTGAATTGGAGTCATCTGCCACATGGTTTTTAAGTAATTAATTATTTTGCTGTGGCTCACCTTTTGACAAGAGGGATTTGCAAATTTGTTTCAAAATGCCATTTTACAGACGAGATGTTCCGCATACCACTGTTACAGAATATAAAACACGCATCTCTTTGTCGCCTCTTCTAACTAATGGCATATTTCTAGATT
>BMAU01010487.1:0-5000 GCA_019973935.1 Trichonephila clavipes | reverse complement strand
ATATTAAATCTCTATTATAAGGTGATAGCAATAAAAATATCATTACAATATTCGTATTATTTTTCGTTGTATGATAATTCCTCATTAAATAAATTTCCTTTGTGGTTTATTGGGCAAAATGTTATTTTTTTACATCTTGAGAGTCCTTATTAAAATGATGTAATGATGAAAGTTCTAATTAGTTTTAAGAATTTTTCGTGCAATAAGTGTTATTGCAACTACAATTATTTATTTTTACAGCGTTCTTAGCTGAAATACGAAATAAAAGACCTGAGACAAATTCAAGAGGTATTTAAATAAATACAAAATTGCACATAACTTTCAGTTTTACCACTAATATCATGTTACAATATGACGTATTTTTCTATTCTTGATTAACAATTAAATATTCTTAAATTATTTGTAAACGCCTTTGAAGATAAATAAACCCAATTGTATTTTATCGAATGCAACATGAATACATTTATTTCAATTTTCAAATTGTAATGTAAACCCTTTTTAACGCTAATATTTCTGTAAAATATTGTTGATAAGCGTTTGAAATTACTGATTTTAAGATGCAGAGCAGGTGTTTCTCATACTTTAAATGTTTGCAACCAAACATTTTAAATAATTTTCAAGCCACCCCCTCCCCCTCCCTACAATAACAATCTGTTGAATTCAATAATAAAGTACTTTGACGCTAAAACGAGGATACGAATATTAATAAACCGGATAAATTATCAAGATAAGTATAAAATTATGCGTATAATTTTGTGCAAGCCTATGGGGGCACTAATAATTAGTAAACTTTTTCTTTTAACTTAGTATTGTTAACTTAGCTATCAAATTCATTGTGCAGTACTGATACATTATAAGTATATTACGTATTTGTAAGTGAGCATTTTTATTATCTCAGAATGTACTTTGTTTTAATTCTCTTTTAGTAAATTAATAATTTTTTAAATATTTTATTTTGTTTTTCAATAGACTCACACCCTGAAATTTATCACCCCTTAGGGAGGGCACGCCCCACAGTTTGAGAAACGCTGATATATAGATATCTCCGTATTTTATGGCTTACTCATTTTTACTTATTAATTTTCTATTAAGATAAAGTATAATAGGAAGCCCCCTTTCCATCTCCTGTTTGTGAATTTTGGCTTTTAATTAAAGTTATGAGAAAAATAATTTAAGCTCTTATAACTATTTCTTTGAAAAAACTACATTCCATACTATCAGAATTTATACTATTCATAGAAATATTTGATTTCTGAATATTCAGGAAATAATCATTGGTCTAAGCATTGCTAAATTCAAGATATCAAAATATACTTTTTTTTCATTTACTATTATTCTGAATGCTGAGTGGCCAAATTATAATTAACACTTTTATAAATTGATCAGTTATAACTTTATGTAGTTGGCACTAGAGGGATGATGTAGCTATAAATAATTAAAGCAAGAATAGTGAAGCATTAAGTGCATTGTGTTACTCGCAAGAAAATTGTAGAAAAACGTGATTTAGCTGTGTTTAAACTTGGAGTGATGTTAGGTGCTCGTAGCTTCGGAACCGATATCAGCAAAATGGCTGCACTTGCGAAGTGTTCGAAAACAACAGTTATTAATGTTTAAAGTTGATTCCCAAGCAGAGTATTCCCCATCAGACTTGTAGTCATCTCAGTCAAGTTCGTTAAAAAGGAGGATTCTGAATTTCTCTAATCCAACAGAAGATCAACCGTACTTCAAATTGTAGGAAATCTTAATTAAGAAACCACTGTGGACGCCTTTTAATGAATTGTTGGCCGCACATTAAACCGTACAGACTATAGTAGTCAATGACTTGTTCAAAAGCTTAAAATGTTATCCTTAAACAAGAACAGACGTCTCCAGCTCACAAATGAGTATTAGGATTGGACTGTAGATGACTGGAAAAGGACCCTGTAGTTCAATGAATCACATTTTCAACTACGTCATGTAGATGCTAGAGTGCAAATAAGGAGAAAGCCGAATGGAAATTCGAATACTGTCTACGTTGCTATAACAAAATAATTACATAAAAAATATCATTTAGTATTTAATGAAACTTTCATAAATAAATTTATTTAATTAAAAAAAATAATTAGATGAATTAAAAAACGTTAATCGCATTATTCGCGTAGAAATCAGGCGCACTCCCAACTACGCTGTTGCATCGGTGGAGGCAATTAAAATTTTATTGTGTAAAACCTAAGCAGCAATTACGATGCACTTCAGAAGTTTTCAACGGCTTAAAGCAGATTTTTTACTTGAAACTATTACATAATACTAAAGAGAAAATTTCTTTGAAAAGAAATCTAGAAGACCAACTAGATATTTAATAACTTCGATTTCGAATGTGTGTAATGTAGGTATTTACTTACATATTTCGTAGGAATTTCTGTTGTAATTGTGTGACGGATCTTTTCGCGTACCTTCCTTAAATCCTCTTGGGAAAATTTGGGCTATCATTTCATGTAATTCACAACCAACCCTTCTGAAGAAGAAATACTGATATGTGTAAATTAAGTTTACCATATATAGTCAACGTTTTTAAGCTAGCGAACAATAGGAGTGGATGTAAACAATAAGTTAAGTGAGGTTGTTACGGACAGGTACCATTATCGAATTTTATTGTGATTAAATACTTATTAAAAGAAAGATTTAAAGTGACGATTGATCACTGAGAATAAATTAATACTAGATTGAATAGGATAATAGATTAGATCCTATATAGAATAAGGATCGAGTTTGATAGTCTCCTGATCATTCATGTATTTTGTCGTTGTTCTACTTTCGCGATTAGCACCGAGACATTATCTTACTGTTGTTAATTCAATTTGTGTCGTGTTTTAGTGTGATCATTAAATAGATTGACTTAATCGTGGCTAGTGTTTTTCCCTATGTCCAACTTATCTAGGTGCCCAAGAGATAGGTGAGGAATTATACTCAGGAAGACTATCGCGTTGGTACAAGCATTGGAACAGTTTTCCATTACTATTAGCTGCATATCACAACATTTATTGGTCTTATTTCCTTTAAACCAGTGCTTCTCAAACTTTCAATACTGGCGCCCCCCTTTTCAATCACAATTTTTATCGCGCCCCCTTATACATTAATAATGTACTGAATGTAATAATAATGCACTTTGACGCTAAAGCTACTATATGATCTTAATTATAAACCATACAAATTAATAGCATAAGTATTACATTTTGTATACTACTTTTGAGCAAAATAAATAAAGTAAGACAGTGCTTCTCAAACTTTCACTACTGGCGACCCAATTTTCAAACATAATTTTCATCGCCTCCCCCCCCCCATAATGTATTGAATGCAATAATAATGCACTTTGAGTATTAAATATTGTATACGTTACTTTTAAATAATATATATTTTAAGCAAATTACTTTAAGTAATAATTATAATATGTTATGTTATTTTCCTTTCTCATTTTTTTAAATTGGGACAGATTGCAAAATGACATTTAATTAAAGATTTATTTCGTCCATCATGCATTTCTAAAAGTACAAATGTCATTAGAACAAGTATATAATATAAAAAATAAATTTTAAGTCAATTCCTACTTAGGCCAACAAAGAAAAACTTATTTTAGTTACTTTCTATTAAAGAGTTACACTTAATACAAATATGTAATACATATGACAGAATCACAATGTTAAGCGACAAAGAGAAAGCGATTTTCCTTGCAATTTTTCCTTTTCATTCTATATGGGCTTTTTCGTTACTATTTATTCATTAATTAAATTTAATTAGTGTAAGAAAATAGTGTTGTTGTTGTAAAGTAAAGAAGAAATCTTACACATTCTCAGAAATTAGGCCATCTCGGATGGAATTCAAACTACCGTCCTTCAGATTAGAAGCCCAGCGCGCGCTATCCATTGCGTTACAGAGGACAGCGCGAAAAGTTTTCCTTTCTATAAATGCTTTTGGAATATAATTTTTGTTTGTTACTATTTATTCATTTTTTTTAATTTAATTAATGAATTAAAAATTGAAAGAACTGTATTAACATGAAGTGTCACCCACTACAAGTTTTAAAAAATGTATTTGAACTTGAATGAATGAATAGAAAGTATTTTATCAACGATTGAAAATTTGAACAAGATATACATGAGAGAGTAAACTTATAGTAGAAATTGAAAAATAGTCTACTTTATGTTGCACTCTCTCATCTGGCACTCTCGCGAGCGTCTGGCCAAACTATCGGACATCTGAGCAAAACATGTAATAATGCTGTACCTCGTACAATTCCAATCAATCTTGGTCGATTCGATGCTTCTATAGCTACCAAATCTATCTTGAATGTACATTTTATAATTTGCGCGTTAGTTGTAAAGTCACTATTAAGTATTACTGCAGAAATTTGGAACAAAAAATCATGAATAAATTTTTTAAGGCGTAAGCGAACATTCGACGATAATAAAGCATCAACAAGTGCACAGATGAGCATAGTTCCGAAAATTAAATCAAGGAAATATTCTCAAGAATACTTCCTGAATTTTGGATTTACCATTACTGAAGTAAATGGAGAAGAAAAGCCCCATGTGTGTTATTTGCTCAAAAATATTGGCAGCAGACAGTATGAAACTTAATAAACTTAAAAGACATTTCGGAAACGCTTCATGGTAAGTACATTAACAAACCTCGAGAGTTCTTTGAATCAAAAAATTAAAATCATATGAAAAACAAAAAACATTTTTAAAAACACTTTGTCAGTGAACGAAAAAGCTTTACTTACTTCTTACAAAGTATCATATAAAATAGCCAGATGTAAAAGCCTCACACTATTGCCGAAAGAGCTTATTTTGCCTGCAGCAATTGAGATCGTAGAAACTATGTTTGGAGAAAATTTTAAAGAGTTGCAGATCCATACCCTATCAAATGATACTGTTTCCCGTCGAATTTGATGATATTGCTGAAGATGTAGAGCAACAGCTTATCGGTAAGTTGCGTGATAAATTGGAAGTGTGCGTATTGGA
>BMAU01010485.1:0-11352 GCA_019973935.1 Trichonephila clavipes | reverse complement strand
GCTTCAGTGAGCATGCGCCTTGAATGCAGAAATAGTCTGGCTACCGATGGGATTTGAAATCACCGCTTTCACAACCGCACACCACATCTCATGCTGCACCCGCTCTCATAGCAGGGACGGATTCGTGTACACTTCGACGATCACGACATGATGCGTTTCGCGCTAAATCCGGTGCTAAAATGCGGTGATGTAATTACCTTGTGTGAGCTCTCGGTTACGCTGCGCGTAAACTTAAACAACTAAATTAAGCACAGCATTGAACTCATTTTTTATGCTATTTTTAAATAAAGCAAATTATAACTGAATAGAGAAAAAGACTTGGTCTTTATTTCCATAAACACATAATCTATCGTGGAAGTATACTTCACCGTGTGAAACTGAAGTTATTGTGATATTATTTAAAAACGAGATAGGGTATTTGCTCTTTTTACCCTCATCACTTTTTTAAAAAAACAGGAAATGTGAAGCGCGTTTTCTTACTCTCATAATTCAAAACTGAATACAGGTAGAGTGCTTTCTTTCAGGACCTGAATCAGCAATTACCAAAATATATACATATATATATATATTTTTAATCTCTTTTAAAAAATGACAGAAAAATAAATTTTCTTGAAGAAAAATATAACTATTTTTCAACTTCTAACATACTATTTATTTCATATTTTTCCTCTCTACCTCTCATTTTGTCTTCAATCTTACCGTGACTGAACATGAGAGGTAGAATTGGAAAACACCTGAATATCCACTATGCAGCTTTTTTCATAAAGAAGATTGCCCTAAGGCAACTCAACATGCATAGCTGTAAACGATTGATCTCCTTTGTGCTTCTGTACTTTTCAAAGGGTTAGCCGAGCTGTCCAAAAATTTTCCCCGCCTGACCTCCCAAGTACAAAAAGGGTGGAAAGGAAAGAAGCCGGTTGCATTTTTGAAAGCGTAACTTCTGCAATAAAGAGTTACAACAGCTTTCGGATAACCTTTCACAGGGAGGAAGTGTATCCAGTTAGTAGTGGCTGATCTGAAAACCGCAAACAAGTAAAAATAGCGCGCGAGAGGGCAACCAATGCCATTTTATAAAGTAACAAGATACAAATTCCATCTCTTTTAAAGTGTATATTCTTTTCTTCTGCCTTCATTCTTTCTTATCTTAATCAATGCTTTCAGTTTTTGAAACATGATTATTTCATTATAAAGATAAAAGTTAATAAAACAATCAATGACTTTAAAATTTGAAATGTTTTCTAACTTTCCAAACACTAAAAATGAATAAATTTATGACTTCATCAAATAATTTGAAACATTTTCTTACACTTTGATGAAAAAGTAATAACGAAAAACTAATTAAGATCTACTAGTTTTTTTTTAGATTTCAAAGCTCCAAGTGTTCAGGGAAGTTTACGTACAGTGCCTAGTTATATATTGTTAAAATACACCGAATTATATTTTAATTCTGTAAGGCTTGAACTTCAGTTTACATCAAAGACAACATGAATGAAGATTTTCCCATTTTTTTATAACTTCTGAATGTTTGAATAAATGGTAATCAAAAAAATTAGTACGGAAATATTCTACAGTAGACATTTATGCATATAAATAAACATAAAAATCAATTTTTAAATTCGAGCTATTCAAAAAACATTCGAATTATCTCTTCAAAAATATCTATTTATGCAAAATACCCTCAACATTTATCTTTTTTAAAGGCTAACTGAATAAGTAATTAAAATCTGGATATTTTTTGAAATCTCGACCTTATAAAGCTAAAAATTCCATTTGAAATTTCCGAAAAAATTGTATCGCGCAGTTAAAAATTATTTCACTATAAGTTCTAGCAACTCTTTGAGTATAATATAAATTTCAAATTTATGCTATATGCTTCTTTTGGGTATTTTTTAATATATTTTCGAAGATTTCATACAATTCAGTTGAAAACTGCATGCTAAGCGAGCAAAAAATATACTATAAAATTGACGAATATACAATACACAGTTTTACATAGAAGCAAAACTGAGAAGCTAAAGCGTAAGAATGAAAAATTTTGAGTATATCTGCAAGTAGTTTTCGAAATATTTATTTTAAAGTTCAGAGAAAATTTGTGTGCGTTATGTTATACTCTTAATATTAATTAAATGGTTAAAATAATGTGTTAATATTAGTCATGTAATCGTTTGATGACACATTCATATATACTAATAAAAATTCATCATGGTCATTGATGCGAATGTCAAGAATTTTATGTAATTTTAAATTCAGACATTAAGCTATTGATGTAGAAAATATAAACCGACCATCTAAAATACATGAAAAATGCAGTCTGCTATAAAATGATCTTGACAACACAAAATCCGGCATTTTCACTTTATTATGGCAGAGCTGGCTTAGTCAGGCGATCTGGAAACAGAGAGAAACCGCGTTTTGATGGATGCCGCTCTAGCTTTTAAAGTTCAGGAAAAATATTATATATAGATAAATTACAAATGCAAAATAAATCTTGTAATTTTTCAGCATTTTTATAACAGAATTGAGAATTGGCTTCAATACATTGTTGTGTTTGACAATATCTAAGGTAACCAACCATACTTTAGATAGATTTGCACTAATTTTCGTAACCGTATTCCTCAAAATAAAATAAACTTTTGCACTCTTAAAAACTTATTTAAACTATAACGGTTAATTTTAATTTATGGAACTTTCTTGTTAAATGTTCATAATTAACCATTTCGTCAAACCAGTGTTTCTCAGTCATGTTCCCCTGGGACGCGGTATTCCTGCTAGGGGGCGCTTAAGCATATTGAAAATAAAAGGTTTAGAAAAATAATTTTTTGGAATGAAGAAAACAAAATGCTCTCTGACTTAATAATAAAATGCACATTTACACTGATGATAATAATTTATATATATCATCTGGTGATCATCAAAAGTAAAAGATTCCACTTCTAACGTTCATTAGCTATCTCTGATTCTATATAACCAAATAAAAATTCGTTTTGTTTGCTTTTACTGTAATCACACAATGAGAGATTTTTTTGTTACGTTTCTTTTAACCCCTAAAATGCTACTTTTGAGTATCATATATTTGACCTTCAAACTTACTGGTATTTTTCACTCCATCTGTTTTTCTTTTAGGAAAGTTGTAAATAATACTTTTCTGTTGCTTTTTTCCGTGTGAATGAGTTATATGATACATGGATAAGCATATTGAGTACTTTGAAGGATTATTTGGCCAACATACAATGTATAACGAAAAACTTTTTACGCAATTCTTTTTTAGAACTAATATCCATATGTTTTATTGAATATACTTTTAAAACGGGATCGATGCGCAGAGTCCCCTGATGTTCACGAAATCGTTAATTCTCTGAAAACTGTTTATTTGTTATTAATGACCTTGACAGAGTATCCCTCCAATAAGACAGTCTTAATGGGAACTAAAATGAATTTACCTCATTTCTGCCCCTCTTTCTGGGGAGTGTGAAACGTTTTCTTACAATCAAGCTACTAGTTTTGATCGAGTTCCCTTGCGGGACCACTTTTGTTCAAAAATATTTTCTATGAACATGCTTTATGTCCTTTATTAAAGGCAAGCAAATTTGGAACATTTTCATTATGTTTTATTGATTTTTTTCTCGAAAAATCGAAGAAAATTGAAAAGTCCTTGAAGTAGGTAAGTATATTTTCTCTTAATTAAATTATTCACTGGAATTAGGATTTTTATCGTGTATAGTAAAAATAATTATAAATTAAATTATAGTTTAAAAACAAATTGAAAAACACGCTTTTATAGTGAATCGAACTAAAAGTAATATATATATATATATTACTTAAAAGTAACATATACAAATTTTACTACTTATCTTGTTAATTTGTACGGTTTATAATTATGATTTGTATGTTGTGGCTCTGTAGCACTTCTCACCACAAAAATGCATTATTATTGTATCAACACATTACATTATTATTTCCTGGGGGGCGATGAAAATATGATTAAAAATTGGGTCAACTAGTAGTTAAAGTTTTGAGAACCACTTGCTCCAATAGTTAACATGAAAAAGTTACACTCTCATTCATTAGGAATTATATAAGATTCCAACATTAAGTTTTATTTTTCACCGAATAGGATAGAGGATAATGTATCGTCCTTCCACACCACAGATTTTGAATTGCCCTATTAACGGACAGCGCAAGTTCGACTTCGCCTTTCACCTCCGCTACATTGGGTCGATAAATGAGCACCAAGCCTGCTTGGGGTCTTAAACACCAAGGTCTCTCTTCACAGACAGACCACCAAATCGGGACGTCTGTTCATGTACCTCAGCGTCCAATGGTCACGTATATTATGATGGGCACAGTAGTTCCTGGCCCTCATGGATTGCTGTGATTTGAGTTTGAGTTTTAAGTTTGAGGATTACCTCACTTTGGAATGCCCCCCCTTAGATAAACATGTATTTCCACTCATTTGCAATTAAATATTTTCTTCCAATTACGTTTATTTCAGAAGGAAGTTTGATTTTTCAAATGTATTTGCTTAATAACATGTATATTTGTGTATTATATTAAACATTTTATCAATCCAAAATTACATGTTTTTTGCTCACTCTAAAAGCTTTTTTAAGATTTTACAACTGATCTTACAATCCATATACGTTTTATAGTAGTGTATTTAAAATGATAAAGACATTTTTACGACTGTGTGAGCTTTATGCCTCGTTTATAAAGATAAAAATTGCATTTGTGCCACAAATTTTTTATAAAAAATGTACTGAAATAAGTGGAGGAATAGGATATTTACATATTATGAATATTTTTGACTGCAGTAAGATATATTTATATTTCAGTTTCTTTAAAATTTGAATAGAATTGTAAGCCATTTTGCGAATAGTTTGTTGTTGAGTATAAACCCATAGGCTGTTCATATTGTAAAGTGTTTTATTTTGATACCAGCACACATTAAAATAAGGCCTATTTGCAGTTATATGATCAACTTTAGACATATTTAAATTTTAAAAATAGTCTACACGTACGAAAACATTCTTTCAAAACCACACACCACATCTCATAATACACTATGTCTTCCATACAGCAGGAAATATTTGTCTATACTCAAAAAATTTAATACAGGATATATTTCAAAATGTTAAAATTGTTTTTAAAATTTAGTATGGATACATTGTGGAACTGGGTTAACTTCACTGAACAAAAATTGTTTTAAGTTGTACTGTTTTGAAAAACAAATTAAATAGGAGAACTTTTCTCACAATAACATTTTGTAATGACTTAATTGTGTGAAAATGTAGTTATCGATGTGTGACATTTTTCCTTGTAATAAAAAGAAACATGAAGATAAGAGTTAAACTTGAGTAGAATATGGTTAGGAAGTACTGTCATACGCATTTGAAGAAGTATATCCCCATTTAAATTAAAAATTATTGACTGAATGGGTGTTATGTCCATCACAAATGCCAAATTTAGAAAAGATATTTTTATTTAATACAAGAAGTTCAAAAAGGAGAACACTAGGAATGAAAATTTAGATTTTGTCCGAAAAACATTCAGTTAACATAAAAATATCATTTATATGATTTTAATTAAAAAAAAAAAAGTATTGAAATTCTTTTTTTTATGTTACTTTAAATTAAAATATAATTGAATAGAGAAGATCGGTTTTATTTCATAAATATAATCATCGTATGTATATCACCGTATGCACCATTTATTGTCTAAAAAAGAGTAGGGCCTTCGCTCTTTTAACTCATTACTTTTTAAAAAAACTTGAAAGTGAGCGTTTTCTTACTCCCATATTCAAAAATGAATACAGGATGCTTTTTTCTAGTTCAAATCGTAACACCAATATATATATATATATATATATATATATATATATATATATATATATATATATATATATGTATAATTTTTAAAAAATGACAGAAAAATAAATTTTCTTTGAAGGAAATATAATTATTTTTCAACTTCTAACACACTATTTTTATTTCCACCCTCCATTTTTGTTTAATTTTACTGTGACTAAACATATAGGGAATCGACCCAGTTGTGGTACTACAACTTGCAAACAAGATTGCCCAAGTCAACTGACAGCTAGTTGTAAACGATTGATCTCTTGGTTCTTACTCTACAAAGGGACCAAGCTGAGTCATAAAATTGTCCCCGTTCAACCTCCCAAAGTTTTAAAAGGGGAAAGGAAAGAAAAGTTCTGTGGCATTTTTAAAGCGAATGGCAAAATAAGGGTAAACGGTTTCGGAATAACTTTTCAGGAGGAAGCTAACCAATCAGAGGGTAAATTATATACATAATCCAAAAGTGTTCACACATTTTTTCTTTTTTCACATTATTTGTTCATATCATTCTAAAAAAAAATTATCATTTGTAAAATTTGTAAGGAAACAAAAAATTATGATATTTTATTTTAACTGTTTAATCTGCAATTTTGTTTGCTCCTTACTAATAATGTTGGCTTGCACACTCATAAAATTAGCTCTGATGGCATCCTTAGTCTTGGGAATAATAGGTATCTACATTTTGACCATCTTCCGATGAAAATGAATAACGGGAGTGAGACTTTCTTAGAGTTTCTTCATATTTATACGATATGTCGTACAGCATATAAAACTTGTCTCAGATTTTTTATAGTTTTTAGTTTTGATAGTGACTTCATGACTTGTGGGTATTCTAAAATTGCCGTTCAGTCATAAGTCATCTCGTGAGGTTGGTGGAAGGGGAAGAGAGGTGTGATACTTCTGACCACCAGGTTATTCTTCTTCAAAATTGAGGGTGGGGAGGAACTGAGGTGGGGGGGGAAGAGAAGTGTCATTCCTCTGACCACCACCATGTTATTTTCTTCTTTAAAATTAGGTGGAGGAACCGATGGGAAGGGCAAAGAGGTGTGATTCATCTGACCACCAGGTTATTCTTCTTCAAAATTGGGTGGTGAGGGAACCGAGCCAAATCGCACTGTCACCTGTCTGGTGCTCAAAGCTTCGGTTAACGACAGGTGTACTACTAGCATCTTGCCCCGATGAATTTTGTCACTGTTGTTACTGTCGATCCGGTTGCATAATTAACAACAACAACACAATGAACCAAAGTGAAAATTTTCTTATTTGGTAAGCTAGAGTTTCCTTTCTGTTCTTTAAAAACATTATTTGCACATTTTAAGCTGGAATTATTTTCAATATACCGCATTCAATACGATGCATCAGGGCTTCTCAAAGTTACAATATTTGCGACCCCAAATATTCAATCAAAATTTTCATCGCCCCCCATACAATAACAATGTACTGAAATCAATAATATTATTCTTTGACGCTGAAACTACGATACGATTTTAAGCTCTTAAGCAACCCCTTCCCTTCACGTATATAAACGTCTCCCTAAGCCAATGTGTTTATTTCCCACAGACGTATATACATCTTTCCAAAGTATGATTTTTTGGGCACTGCTATCCGTAAAATTATTCCAAAGGTTTTGCAAAAAATGCAATAAAGGACATTGACAATATTTTGCGAAAGGATTTACTTTATTCCAGATTATTTTTACTTTATTTATTCTCTGCCAATATATAACATACGCGTGCCTACGTGGAAAAAGGTTGGCATTGGGAAGTGAACCCCGAAACTTTTGATCGGCATTCAAGGTTTAATTATAAACCGTATAAAAAATTATCAAGATAAGAGTTAATTTTTTGTTTTAGATTATATATATATATATGACAAGCCCATGGGGTCACTGGTAAGTAATAAGCTTGTTTTTAAATTAGTATTATTAAATGAATTATAAAATACATTGCGCAGCACTGATATATTTATAAGTGTAATATATTAGTGTAAATGTGTATTTTATTTTTCATTATGTCAGAATGTATTTTTGTTTGTTTACTTTGAGTAACTTAATAATTTTATAAATAATATTTTGATTTCGACTTTTCAATAGACTCCCGCCCTCCTTGTAGAGCTGCCACGGCTCCCAAAGGGGATGTGCCCCACAGTTTGAGAAACGCTGCGATACATGAACCATTTCCAGCATTTATTAACTTTATGTTTAAATAATAACTAATAAAGAGATTATATTAACAGTACAGTTTATTAATGCAACTAAACTTCACATTCCCTCAGCGTCATACCAAAATGATGTCTGTAACTCTTTTCTTAATAAAATGGCAGACTCATATTTTCATTGCAGTGTTTTTATTTACAAGAACTGAAATAGCTTAAATATCCGTTTTCGGTCATATGTTAAATGAAGCTAAAGAGCGAAAATTTTCTTACTTTTACATATCATATTATAAAGTCGCATTCCTCGTCAAATATATTGCGCAATTTTTATGATCTCTTAGTTATAAGGAGCACTATTTTTATAAGCTTTTTTTTTATTTTCTGAAAACCAATGCAACTGGATTGTGCTTAATTTTTGACAGGCATTAAATGACCATCCGTTGAAATAATAATTCAACAGTTCTATATAAACACTCTGCATCGTAAAAGAGCTTCAACGATTTATGGGGGCATAGGCACTATGAGAACAAAAAATTACTTTCGTTGTCATATACATGTTACGATTCATCATAAGTTAACAAATTTTTATACTTTATCTGAATTTTATATATTATCTATAACAATGTATAAACTTTAAGAAAACTAGAGAAATTCTTGTTCTTTAATAAACACAAAAAATTTTAAAAAAGAAGATAAATATATATACCAACTGAAAAAATATTACTTAATTTCCTGTTCCTAGTGTTAATTTTTAAAATTATACAACTTTTAGAATCTCAATTTTGCATTTAATTGAATTTAAATGTAACTTTTATTCTGTATACCAATTTAATTGAAAAAAGTATCTTATATTTTTTTTAATATTTTTTAAAATAAAAATTGATAAAAATTTTTTTTTTTAAAAATTTCAATTTTTATAGCTAAAATCAAAATGTATTAAACCATAAAAACATAATTATGGTACAGAATTAAGATCTATGACTAGAATATGCATGCCAATTTTTGTAGGCTCTAGAGTAAAAACTCTTTACAATCTGTGGAAAGTGTAAAAAATTGAAACTGAGAAAATCAAGTTTAAAGAATGACATTTCAATATTTCAAATAAAACTTAATACATAATATTTAAAATGATCCTGCTTCATATGTAGGTATTTCTAGTTCTGCAAAAATGCTCATTTGTGGCTTTTTTTCTCATTCTGCTATCCCTGGGCCTCTCTGTATATGATTTTGATTTAATTTCGGCATTTTTATGCGTGCACTTGGCCTTAAAAGGCAGAGGTAACAGTAAAATGTCCTATTTTAAAGCCAAGGGCTTTCACGGCCTTGATTTTATACGTCCAGTCATTCCTCATTAAACATCACTATAGCCTCATTTACTGCTATGTCTACAATATTTTTAGATGACCGCACACATGAAGTTTTGAGGCAGTACTTCCAAACAGTCGAGTTGAACGACTCATTAGCGTTTTGTGTTTTACCCCCCACACATTTACAGCAATTTTGGTGCAGATAGTTCTGCTATTATAGGCTTTATTTCATCCATTACGGCAATTGGCACAATATTTTTATGTTTGAATAAAGAAGCACTATTCGCAGCAACTGCCTTTTTGATATTTGCACCACGAAGTATCACCAATTGGGCAGAAGTGATGCATAGGTTCCTCATCAGTGGACCTATAATGACAATAAATTGCCCATATGGCCTGACGCATATCACTAACGGAGCTATTATTCTGTCTAATAGCATTGCCATAATAGGTGGTAATTGTATCAATGAACTTATCAGTCAGACGATTTTTACCGCTGATACTCTTACCGTCTGATAATTTTTTGCCACGATTCATTAGTTTTTAATTTTCGCAGTCTAGCACACATACGCTTTTGTATGTGGCCAACACATTCAACTCTTTCTGGATAGAATATGGTGCTGTCCTTTGGAGCTCTGGGAAGGCTTTTGTGTCCCCATCGCCGATATACTTAATATATTTCGCATTTCGTTGTGTGGCACCTGATCTTTGAAATATTTCCCTTCATCCCGTCTACTTCCATTTTACTGGAAGAACCAATATGGTTCTTTACACAGTGTGGTTGATGTTTCAATTTCCACTCTTCATATGAATGTCCAGATTTTAGACCTCGCCATTTTCCACATCCTTTACAATATGAAGAGAGAACAGCAACATCAATCACTTTCCCTGTAACATCTTCAATGACACTACAAACACCAATACGGGAAGTGTGTCCACGTGTTTTCCACGTACCGTCACCACTGACACAGATTTCATTACTCCAGAAGCTGATACTTCTTCTGTCGCAGCATTTTTCATGGAGTCGTCTGCTTAGCTTCACGACTGGCCAAATTTATTTTCGCATTATCCTTTCATATGACTTTTTGAGATACTGGGGATGGCAAATCCATTGCTGTGCAAAAATTCTTTATTCCACAAGAAATCCAATCCTACTGTACGCATAGCATAGGTTATTCGTGTATTAACCTCCATAGTCCTTACTTGAAGCAATAACTGAGGAACTTTTAAAAGTGGTCAATGTACTGCATGAGAAACATTCAACATAAAACTCAGATATCAATCCATACAAAATCTTTTCTTTAGAACTACTTTTAGTATTGCAGTTAGGACATATTAAATATTTGGATAGTTCAGATAATAAAATATCATTGTTTATCATTCTATATCCATTAGATTGATTCGAATTTCTTACTTCCTCTTGTCAAGATAATTTTCTTTGAACAATTTCTTAGCGGAAGCAGATATGCAGTCAACAGCAAGCGTATCTGATACATTTCGAGTTGTATTGATCTCGCATGAAAACGCTTTCGTTTTCGGCGATAGTCACTGCCTATACGTTGAGCTTTACTAGACATTTTTTACTAATTAAAAAGATGCAAAACTTCAATCAACAAAAATTTAAAAAGCTTACCGAATTACGAGAATAACGAGATAACACTCAATAAAGCAGCAGTAAAACAGTATGAAATACAAATGTAAAGCAAGAAATACTTCGAACTAGGGCAGTGTTGAGGTTGCAAACTTCTTTCTCTCATTAAAAATAGATAGAAATTAAAAATTAGCAACAACTGGGGAGAAAATAATTTCAATAACAGCATCGATTTCAAAACCGAAACTAACGAACATGGTTTGTTTACATTGGATTTAAATGGACAATCCAGTGTTGACGTTTGACATTTTTGTTGCGTATTGCCGTAGCTTTTGGTCCGATTTTGACGCGGTTTGTTTTAAAATTACTCGTAACAGTCTGTATTAATTTTTAAAAATATTTTTGAAACATGGATTATTTTTGCTGCTTTAAAGGTACTATGCCTTCT
>BMAU01010483.1:0-46259 GCA_019973935.1 Trichonephila clavipes | reverse complement strand
GATATCCATGCACTCGAAGAAAACATCCTTCTTCAAACCAATGTAACTTAGCAATAAAACAAAACAATATTTTGAAATTTTTACCACATGATAATCATATATATTTACATTATTTCTCAAATTTTTAGAAAATTTGAGAAAAAATTAAAAAGTTATTAAGAAATAAAATTTGGTCAATTTTTCAAAAATATGAAAATTAGCATTTTACACCGTATAGAAATCTGAACAGAATTGATCAAAATTCACAAAATTAATTTTATTTGATATAAAAATGTTCCTTTTTGAACTTATACACACTTTTAAAGCATTTAGAGAACAAAATAAAATTTTAAAATACAATTATGAAGAAAATTTTAAAATTTTATGAAAAAATTCAATTAAAACACAAATAAAAAAAATTATATAAAAATTTGTTTAAAAGTTTTTGTATAAGTTATAAAAAGCCTTATTTTGAACATGTGTATGAAGTTTCATATTGATATGATAAACAGTTTTTGAAAAATTCTGCGCGGAAGGCAAAATTTTTCATTTTGAGAAAAATGAAGTTAAAGATAAAAAATAACAAAAAAGAAAATTAAACATACCAGTATGCTTTAAAAAGTCCCAGCAGCATAAATATTGCCCTCTGCAAGCTTGCATTGCTCAATTTGTTTGAGTATTTTAAGTTTTTTAGCTTTACGAGCTTCAAAGGAGGTTTTAGAAACTTGTCTCTTAGCCGTTGACTTGCGCACTTTGTCAATATTTACACAATTCAAAATATTTGTTTTATTTATTTTTAAATTCAAAGCACGCATCAGATCATTTCTGTTCTTACTTCCATCATTGTATTCACATGCAGCTATTTTTGTGACATTAATTCCTGATCCAATCAATATCGGGCTATACTTCCAAATCAGTGAATTCAATGACTCATTAGCATTTTGAGTTTTCCCCCTTAAACACCTTCTTAACAATTTCAAGTGTGATAAATCTTTAAAAACAGGTTTAATCACTTCAGAAACTGCTTTTGGTAAGGTGTTCTTGTGAGAAAATTCAGTCACTGTGTATTGTTGTGAACCGAAACATTGTACTTACACCAGCTATTTTTGCCTTTTGGGCAAAACCAATGTTTCGGCTCATCATCTGTGCTGGATGTATGAGCCCACACAGCCCAGACAGCTTGCCTCATCTCATTCACATTATAGGAGTTGGCACGAATAGCATTGCCATAAAAAGTCGTCAATTTGCTTATAATAGCGTCGGTTAGGCGACCTTTCCCACCAATTGTTTTCCCATCGGAAAGCTTCTTTTCCCCCCATAAAGCTTTCAACTTCCGCAAGCGGCTACCCATTCGCTTTTGGACATGGCCCACACACTCTACTTTTTCAATGGAAACACTATTCCCATGTAGTTTTTTTTCAGCAATAGACGAAAATGTCTTTAGAGTCACCATCACCTATGTATCGCTGATACTTGAATCCATGTTTTTGTTCTGATCGGAAAAAAATTTTCTGCATTCTGCAAACTTCCATTCCTCCAGCAGATCCGCTATGGTTTTTTCTGCAGAAAATTTGATGTTTAGCCAAAAAAGCACTATATTTTGGTCCAAACTTTGGCCCTTTATAGGAGTCACATCCTTTGCAATAAGAGGACATGACTTCAATGTCGAGAACTTTCCCACAGTCAGCTCCAATCAATGCACAGACTCCAATAAGAGAAGTATGCCCACGGGTCTTCCAGGTCCCATCACCGCTAACTACAACAGAATTTACGGTGCCCTCAATAATTTTTTCCTCAGCAGCAGCTTTCTTCATCGATGCATTTGCAAGCGCTTCACTTATATCAGCTATCTTTGCATTTATTCTGTCGTAAGCTTTCTGAGACACTGGATTTGGCAAACACATAAGAGAACAAAATGTCTCGAGCGAAGACAATCCTTGGCCTATATAGCGCATGGCCAAAACAGACCGTCTGTTGATTTCAGGTATATTTTTTAAACCAATCAATTCACAGGAATTAAGTTTTTTTTTCAATGCTACATTTTCTGCATGTGAACTGAAATGTGGAAAATAATCCTACAGTGGATTTTTCACTCATTTTTATTTTGCCATAACACACAGAGCAACAAAGTAACTTTTCAATTTGGGAAAATAATAAACTAATGTCGATTAGTCTATAACCTTGAAACTCAGCGCAAACTACATTTTCGTAAGCTTCTGAAATCTTGTGTGCACTTGGCAATTTTTTCACAGATGAACTTTTGTTTGGCGAAACATTTTCAAAAGAAATAATACCTTTTTCAGACAGAGATTTCTTCCGATACATGTTTCCTTGAAATCTTTTCTTCTTTGGTATCTTTCCGGATGAAGTTTTTTTCAATGGAACATCCATGTTCAAAAGCTTTCAATAACAAATGAAAAAGTTTGCTAATCCAAAATCGAAATGTAAACAAACAATCCCGCTTAGATTAAACGAAGTCAAAGTTGAGTTGTATTTATGCTACTCCCGAAATCAATCTGATATTAGGTGGGGCTCTTTTAATAAAACTAATCGGCGAAATATTAAAATGTTTGGAATGTGTTCTGACAGATGTCAAAAGTGGGCGTGGCAGATGCAAGTTTTTGCTTACGTGTTTGCGGGAAAATCTAAAACAATTTTACGAGCGGTTTTCCTTTGAGGGGGATACTCAAAATTTGAGTTGTCCTTCCTTTTACATGGGTTAACATTTTGAACATTACTTTTAGGCGTAGTCTGAGTAAATTTAATAGGAGAGTTAGTTGGGGTTTTCTCGTGATGAGGGCAGCCAGGGATAGTACAAGAATCATAGGAGTCAATGTCACTTACCGCAACGGCCATCGTCTCTTCGATGTCTTACAGCTCCGTGAGTGCTCTCCGGTAGAAGGGTTCGTCAGGGTAGTGGTCAGGCATCTGTCTGAGTGTATCCACACATGCCCGCTTACACTTGCGGAAGGCCTCCATTTTCGCTAATTGCGCCTTGTTGAATTTCAGCTTCTCACATGGTGAAAATTGTGGCTGAGGTGATGGCGTCCTGGAGAATGTCCGTTGCGTAGATGCCTGTTCTAATTCCATGTCAGAGGGTAGATTAGACATGTCCTAATCTTTGCCGTTTCCAGAGAAGAGAGAGTAGATAGAGTCTGCTTTGCCTAAAAAGACCTGATAAGGGCTGCAGAAGTCAGATGCTCCATTAGATGGGGATACGAGGTGAGGGTTGCCTAAGCAACGCGGCCCTGTAGCGTTCGCCGTTCTAGCAGGTGGTGGTTGAATCGCGTCCGCACACTTCGACGTCCAAGTCGGAATAAAAATGGAAAAAATTAGCTTCCGTTGAGAATGAAACGAAAATTAGAAAAAACGGGCGACAGCGTAAACAAACTCTTTTACCCAGAATCCCAGAGGAAGGGTGAAAAAGAAAAACCAGTATCAGAGAATTGCCGCCGCCGGGGGCAATAGTAGGAAGTGAAACCCAACGGAACGAAACCGTTACAGTGACGTCACGAGGTGATGACTGAAAGAGCTCAGGAAGGAATCTGGCGCGAAACCAACTACATGTACACTGAAGAACAGAGAGGGGAAAATTCGACGAGCAGCTTTTTTTTTCAAACTGATCCCAGTTTCCATTGAAGAAAGCAAAGGCGTTTGAATGTTGTATAATGTAGAAATTAAGTATTTATGTTGTGTTCACGGCGGTTTTAAAGGCAAAATCCATTTAGTAGTTTTGTATGCGAAATTTAATTTAGTGTGCGGAGAAGTAAACAGTGTTTGTGCTCTAATAATTGGATTTTTCATGGTTTTGGACAGAAGTGAAAATATTCCTAGACATTCTAGTGATGTAGTTATCAATCGGCTCCATATGTAGGTCGTGGTGTATTACGTCATTTCTAACATACCAAGGCGCGTTAGTAATGATGCGTAAGATTTTGTTTTGAATGACCTCATCTTTTTCTGTGCTAAGTAAGATTGGAGCTTGCGATGCTCAAAATAGGTTTTTGGGAAAACACGAAGTTTTCCGTTCTCAAATCGCCCCTCGGGTGTCGAACCTAAATACTCGCTCAATGTGTTGAGCAATTCGGTTGTATTACTGCTTGCATTAATGACGATGGAAGCAACTTTCTTTTTACGGGAGACGACGGAAAATCCTTCGTCCTCTGAGTCGTTGAGGTTACCCTTGCCTGAGGCAGAATCCCGCGAACGCGGGGGGTATCCTTCGTGATTTCTGTATCCGAATTGCTCAAATCGGAAACAGACTCCTCTCCCATCGACACCGAAAGGTTTCCCTCATCATCGGCGGGAGGAGGAGGGGGTGTTGTGTTGCCGCAGCAAACGATCCCAGTGGCGCGTTGTTTTCCCCCTGAAGTGCCTGGCACGGGAGAAACCGTAGTGCGCTTATTCCTATTCCTCTTCTTCGTTTTAGAAGGAGAGGGTGGAGTGAGGAACTTTTTTTCGTTGAGAGATTTAATTTCCTCAATGTAATCTTTGAATTCGCGGTTTTGCAGTCTGATTGACTTACACGAAACTTTAAGTGCAACAAACTGCACTTCGCTAATTAACCTGAGCTTTTGAATGTCTTCTAAAGCTCCGTCTGACTTCCTTACAGTGTCAATAATCTCCTCAAAAGCGTCAATTAGTAATTCGCATTCGGAGCATGTCGCGGTGTGTTCTAACTTATCATATGCCTTTGCAACATCGAAACAAAGAGGATCAATTAAGAAAAGAGTAATCACCAATGAAGTCGCCACATCTGTCCTGGTATCGGACACTTCCATTGTAGAATCCAAGAATGAAATATTGAAAAACTATCTCAAGACACGAGGTGCCGGCCTAGGCCTAGTGCACCGCGTGTGAGAAAGACTTTGGAAAAAATCAAAGAAAATGTAGGAAATAATCCTACAAAAAGGACTACGAATGTCCTTTCTACATGAGCTAGGCCAAAAATTTACCTATAATACATACACAAGCTCGACGGAGATGGATAAAAACAATCCGAATTGGGGTATAACACAATCCGAATTGGGGTATAACTTTGAAAAAAGGGGCGCAGTCTAGGGCAGAAAAACTGCGTGCGTAGTCTACGAAGACAAGAAGCAGAATGAATCGAAATTGTGAATGAATTAGAGTTGATGGATTAATAGGAGAACCTGCTTCCCGCAGGGAAGCTCAATCTCCACTCAGGATGAAATGGATGAGTTACATGAGTTCAGCTTTCACTTAGCCCTTTGCTGATTTATTATAAAAATATTGTGTGGATAATTAAAGTGTTAACATGAAAAAACTAATAATTTACTTTTGTGTATGAATAAATGAGAATTTAAGTGTGTGTTGTGATTGATTAGATGCATTTGTGTTGTTTTGTTATGTGTGATTAATTAATTTAAAGCCTTGTCCACTAGAGCGGACTTTAAGAAAATGGAGGTCGGAGAATATCTTTCGGCACAGGGTTACCCGCACCGTCGGAAGGACAGCCTCGTCTGAATTTCGCCCAAAAAGAGCGGGTATTTTAGCTTGAGGATGTGTGTTCCAATCAGGGGACAGCCTATGGTGACTCTTAGGGAGTGGGTGTGTCAATAGGAATTGAGTTTGAGTTAATCTCTTTTAAAATTATTTTAATGTTTTCATCCAGTTAATTTTTAAATATTACTGAACTACTCATATTAAATTTTCATTTAAATTAATATTTTTCTAAAAAGGGCAATGGTATAATTCTGTACAGCATCTTAAAATTCCAGGATAGGAGATTAGAGTCCGGAAGGACTAAGAGCTCCAACAGTCATCCCAACGACATTGAGTTTGGGTGCCGAGGCGATCCCAGTGCTCGCTTCGCTATTGGCCGGCTTGCTCTGTTCCTATTGGTCGAGAGTAAGTCTAGTACAATTTTTAAGTTTTATCTGAAGAATTTTAAGAATATAAGCGATTAAATTAAAATATTGCGCGGTCTATTAAATGAAGGATTAATTACATATTTTTCTATTCGAGCAATTGCTCGGTTTGTATGATTATCTATATTATTGAAAAATTTAGTAGCTATTTTTTTGAAAAAACATTTTAAAGTTTTAAGTTTGATAGCGAATCTAATATCTTCATTCCTAATATACCACGGAGAATCCGTGATAATTTTAATAATTTTATTTTGCGCTGATTCCAGCATCTTGATATTAGAATAGGCTGCGTGGCCCCAGATTGGACTTGCATATTGTAGAATTGGTCCGAGAACGAGTTTATAAGTAAGCATTTTATTTCTTAAGGATAAACATGATTTCCGTGCAATTAAGGGGAAAACTTTAGCGACGGAAATATTGAATTTTCTACGTATTTGTATAATGTGTTGTTTAAAAGTGAGTCTTTTATCTAGGATTACTCCTAGGTATTTGGTGCTTTTTGACCAGGGTACGTGCGTGTTGTGTAAATATAATTTTGGTGGTTCTTTTTTAATGTGGTGTGAAAAGAAGACGGCCTCTGTTTTTGCTACATTTAAAGCAATTTTCCAAGTAGAGAACCAATCTTCTAGTTTGGCTATATGTTTGTGTAAAAAGTGAGTAACGAGTTGTAATTCGTTACTTTGTGCCAGGATCGCCGTGTCGTCGGCAAACATGCAAATCGTGGATTGACTGGTTCTAGGGATATCATTTACATATATATTAAATAAAATTGGCGAGATGGAACTGCCCTGGGGCGTTCCAGCGTTAATTTTCCTATTAGTCGAATGGATATTATTAACTTTGACCGCGAAGCATCTGTTAGTAAGGAAGGAAGAAATTAATTTAATTAAGTGGAGAGGGGTGTTAATTTTGATTAATTTGTAGAGTAGCCCCACATGCCATACTCTATCAAACACTTTCTGAATATCTAGGAAAACAGCTCCGGTTGATTTCCGGTCGCGAAATCCTGTCTTTATGTACTCCACCACCCGCAGAAGCTGGTGTGATGTGGAGAGTCCGGCTCGGAAGCCGTGTTGTTGGGGAATTAATATGTCGTTATCGTTGAGATGTTGACAAATTCTTTTTTGAATAATTTTCTCAGTAATTTTACTGAGAACAGGTAGTAAGGAAATGGGGCGGAAACTATCTGGGAGAGTAGGGTCTTTCCCAGGTTTTAGGATCGGAATAACCGAGGCTGTTTTCCAAATTTTTGGGAAGTATCCCACTGTTAGAATATTATTTATAATATTAGTCAATTGGAAGATGACCGATCTAGTGAAATGCTTGCACATTTTGTTAGTAATGCCCTCTCGGCCTGGGGCTTTTTTAATTTTAAAATTGTTAATTATTTGAACTATTTCAGAGGGTTTAGTATAAGAAGGTGAATCGTCGAAGTTATTTTCGTTGTTGAAGAACCTAGAAACCAGCCTTATGTGGTTGTTGTCTTGGATTGGGTTTGAAATATTGTTAAGCTGAAATTGGCTTTCTAGCGAGTTCGCTAGTGTTTCAGCTTTTTCCTCGTCTGTGTAGGCGATCCCGGTGTTGCCTTTAAGGGCTGAAATGGGGGATCTCTTCTTCTTAAAGCCTTTGGTCGTGCTCCACAGGGAACCATCGACCGTGTCTAAAGAAGCGAGTTTGTCCTCCCATTGTTTTTGTGTGACTGCTTGAATTTTCCTTTTGATCTTGTTTTGAATTCTATTAAGTGTTGTTTTGTCAGCGGGATTTCTTGAGTATTGATAAGTTTTACGTGCTCTGTTTCTAGTTTTAAAGAGTGTTCTTAAGTCGTTATCAATGTAGTAGGTATTATTAGGGTGTATTTGCTTAGATGAATTGTCGTAAGCTGTGAGAATTTGATTTGTGAAGAGTGGAGACCTGCTCTTCTATTTCCTCTCCCGAGTGTGCTGTGATTGGTTGAAAAGTGGGTGTGTCGGCTAGATGAAAGCGAAATCGTTCCCAGTTAGTGGAAACGTTTCTTGTGGGAAAATTAAATTGTATAGATGTTTGAAAGTTTAAAATGATTGGATTGTGGTCTGAGCTAAGCTCCGGCGAAGAAACAATATCGGAGACCCAATATAAATTTCTCGTCAGAGCGAAGTCAATTGTAGAGGCGGAGTTATAGCCAAATCGTGTTGGTGTGTTGGGAGCAACAATATCAGTGTCCGTGTTATTGATTAAATTTTTAATCAGTTGCCCCCTGGGGTTGTTGTCATTGCAACCCCAGTGTGTATGGTGAGCGTTGTAATCTCCGCATAAAATGGAGGAATGCTCGAGTGCGAAAATTTTCTCCAAGTCGTGAATGCACGCGGAGGGTGAGGTGGTGGGTGGGATGTAGATAGAAGCTATGAGTAATGGGTTTTCTCCCGGCGGGGTGAGAACTACGATCGTAGCTTCGGCCGCCCCGAGAGTTGGTGTTGGAATGTGGTGATATTTGAGAGAGGATTTGACAAGAATTGCAGTGCCTCCTGATGGAATGTTTTGTGTTTGTCTGTCATTTCTGTAGAGCGTGTACTCGTATGGATACACCTGGTCTCCAATGCGTTTCTTGGATAAGGATGATATCGAGGGAGTGCTTATTTATAAAATCACGTAATTCAATGATACGTGATCTAACACCGTTCGCATTCCAGGCAGCGATTCTAAGTCCGAAGCGACTAAAAATCATTATGGGGTGTTGAGCTTTTTGCCTTCAGAGGCTAATACCCCGAAAAAGATGTCGAGGCGATCTTCACTAGATTTCGCATTTTTAAAGGCCTTCCCTGCATCTATAATGCCTGGAAAGTCCTGAAAAAATTTGCGAAATTCGGCCATTGCCGAAATAAATCCTTGGGGGGAGGTGTTTTCCTCTTCTTTATTCGAAACGGACTTAGAATTGCTATTCTTCGCCGGCTCGTTTTTTTCGATAGGTGCCGCCATCTGTTGGCTGTTGGAAGCGGCATTTGCGTACGAGAGGTTCGCATTTGCCTTTTTTGAAGTGAAGGTTTTTGGGGCGACCTTATTTCTATTTTTGGTTGCTGCTCCTTTTTTGGCTTTCATTTTTGGGAAGGCCGGGCAGCTACGCCAGTTTGCCGCGTGGCCGTCAGCGTCACAATTGATACAATGGAGTGTATCCAGGCGTTCTTTTATTGGACACTCCCCTGTTCGATGCTCTTTTGAGCACTTTAGGCATCTGGGCTTGATGAAACAATTCACAGAACTGTGATTGAAAAAGTTGCAGTTATAACACTGCGTAGCTCCAGGCCTTTTCTTGAACGTATCAAGTACGACTGACATATAGCGGCACTTGCTAACATCGTATATGTCAGTAGCTCCTTCAACGTGTTTTCTTACTTCCACTAAGAAAATGGGAAGTGGGAATTTTGATTTTCGCTGCGTGAGCTGCGAAACCTTCATTACTGGGACTCCTTGTTCCAGTAAATCCGCTTTTATCTCCGCCGTAGCAGTTGATTTGGGGAGACCCTTAATTACCACTTTGAGTGGTCTATCGGCGAGGGCGGGGACAGCATAAAATTCTTCCCCTTTCGACTTCAGCAGGTTCGTTATTTCTCTGTGCTCGTCAGTCGTGGAGGCCATGATTTTGATGTATTTCCCCGTCAACTTATTAGTTGAATTGGGGTACATCCTATTAAGGCCCTTAAGGACCATATTGTAGTTATCTTTATATTTTAGCATTATTGGTTTTATTTTTGGTGGGACGGTTACGTCCTCGTCTAATTTATCCTCACCATTGCCCGTGGTTTCCGATATATCTTCCACCATTGGGCTTTCATCCTGGGGGTCGGCAGCATCATCGAGGACGAGACTGGCGAAGGAATTATTGGTGGGGATGATAGGATCCACCACGGTTTTTTGATCCTGCTTCTTCTTTTCCGCAGGATTTTTAGCAGTTTTTTCGTTTTTTATATTTTTAGTGTTTTGTACCTTGGGATTTTTCTCAAGGACTAAGGTTGCCGGGAGAATTGGAGATTCTGCCGGTCTTTTGTTTTTGTTGCGTAACGAGTTAATCCCGTTCGCCTTTGAGTGGTTGCAGCTTTTAGCAGGGCAAGGAAAGAGAACTTTCAACTCACCCATTGTAGTTGCATACTCCAGCTCGGTAGTGGCTTTCTCTTTGATCAGGGCTGCTAGCTGGTCCGCATCCACTGTATCTTTGTCGAATGTTTATATTTCGATTAAGTCCTGAAGGTATTTTATTCTCCTCTCTTTAATTTTGGAAAGCTTTTCCAAAGTTTTTATCTGCGCACAGTGTGCGCCAGCGGATAAAATCTCATTAGCGTGGGCGGCTGGATTCTCCATGCCTAACTTCTTTGCATCATCTACTCTCGGAGCTCTCTTATCCTCGTGACCGCTCATGGCTGTGTCTCGAGGCAGAATGAGGTATTGAATTGATGAGGTATTGAATTGATGCAGGTATTGAATTGATGTTTGTAGCTTGAATGAATTGTGAATGATAGCTTCCGTTGCTAATTAAAACTAAAATTAGATGGAACGCGGGCGACGGCGCGACAGCGCCTTTTCCCAGAAGGGTGGGAGAAAAAGTAAACACCATGTGACGGAATGCGAATCTAATCAAGAGATCTCCCCGACAGAACGGGGAGGGAGGACGTACCCCGAAACTCGGATCGCTCTATCGAAGCAGAGCGCCGGCTTGGGGATGGGAAGAAGGCAGGAAGGAACGCGGGACGGCCGAAGGCTGTGACTCAAAGGCGGTGACTTATCACCCAAGAACCCAAAATAAAATGACGCAGTGCAGTTGCAGCTAATATATGTTGTTGAGAGTGTGAAAAGAGTGTTTAATTGTTGAATTATGGAGGACGAAGCGGGTTTCTCCACTTCGTCGAAGAGTATGAATATTTAATTTTAGGATGAGGATACGTAAATAATGTTTGTGCTTTGATAATTGGATTGTCATGAGATTCAATAGATTTAAATACATTTCTAGATAGTTTAGTGATGTAATTAGCAATCGGCTCCATTTGTAGGTCGTTGTGAATCACGTCATTTCGGACGTACCAAGGTGCGTTCGTCATGACGCGTAGTATTTTGTTTTGCATTACTTGAATTTTTTTCATGTGGGTGGCGGCTGCGGCTCCCCAAACGGGTGAACCATAAGTGATAACTGGGCGCAGAATCTGCTTGTAGAGAATGACTTTATTTTCTAGGGATAGAGGAGACCTCCTCCCGACAAGGGAGATGGCTAGAGAAATTCTACCCCAGAATTTCTCAGATAGATAGTCGATGTGCTTTTTGAACGTTAAGCGGCTATCAATGGGTAGACCCAAATATTTCACCACCGGAACCCACTGTATGTTGTCATCAAAAAGTGTAAGTTGGATAGGCGGGTCGATGACCCCCCATTTCCTGAAAACAATTGCTTGTGATTTATCTACATTAATTGCAATTCTCCAATGTGTAAGCCACGTTTCAAGTTTATCTAAAAAGTGTTGAATAGTTTTAATAGTGTATTTCAGCTGGACATCTTGCGAGAGAACTGCGGAATCATCCGCAAACAGGCAAGTACTGACGGTGGAGTGCTGTGGAAAGTCATGTGTGTAGATGTTGTACAAGTACGGTGAGAGAACAGATCCCTGAGGGACCCCAGAGAGGCAAGATCCCTTGTTTGAATATGAATTATTTACACGAACTCTAAAAGTTCTATTGTGTAAGAAGTTATGAATAATTTTAATTAAATAGTCAGGGAACTGTAATTTAATTAATTTGTACGTGAGGCCATCGGGCCACATTTTGTCAAATGCCCTTTTAACGTCTAAAAAGACACCTACAGTATAAAATTTGTGGGTAAAACCCTCGTTTATAATGTTTGTTACACGTATCAGTTGGTGTAGCGTTGAATGGCCCTCCCGGAATCCGCATTGCTCCGGGGGAATACAATCTATGGCTTTGCAGTGAGATTTGATTCTAGTTAAATAATTCTTTCGAATATCTTAGCAGTGGCGTTAATTAAGCTAATTGGTCTGTAGCCTTGTGGATATGTTCTATCTTGATTTGGCTTGGCCAGCATAATGACGTTTGCTTGCTTCCACAATGTAGGAAAGTGATTTTTAATGAGGCATTGATTGTACAACTTAGTTAAATGAGTAAGCGCATTTTGCGTAAAATATTTAAATGCTATGTTTGGGATTTGATCGGGGCCTGCAGCTTTTCTATTCTGCAGTTTTTTAATAATGCCTCTGACCTCGGAGGGGGAAGTGAGAGGGGGCGTGCATGTTGCGAAGTTGTCGAAATAGTCATCGACTAAACTTTCAACTTCTTCAATCTTGTCGTCACAGTAGGGCTCTTCATTTATCCCGATTACGTCGGGGTTATAATCAATTATGCAATCTTTTAATTCCTCTAAATTATTTTTTAAACCATTAGCATTCCAGCTAAAAAACCTGAGAGAGTGATCCCTAATACTACAATTGAATTTTGATTTTAAAATTTAGTTTCTAATATGGACAGCATTTGTCCCCCACTTCGACATCATCTGGGCCATTTGATTCATGACTTCTTTGGCATCCAGAGAATTGTTTGTGCCTTTTTTACTACTTCCGCAAAGGAAGGTGTTGTTGGCTGTTTTGATTTCCTTGCGCGCAGCCGCTCGCTCTTGCCAGACGTTCTTCGTCGATTTTGACTTGTTTGTCTTTTGTGTTGATGGGATTTCTGGGAATCCCGGAGTAGTTTGCAGGGTGGGGCCGCTGCAGTTAAGCACACTTAGCCGGGGCCTTGGCTGACTTTGTGCAATCAGAGGTGAGATGGCCTCCTGAGCATTTCAGACACTTCGGTGCTCTGGCGCAGAACCGAGAGTGGTGAAAAATTCTTGGCAGCGATAACACTGCGGGGCATGGTGGATTTGTTAAGAGGCTCAACGGCAACTCTAAAAAATCCAATAGTTTTAATGTTGAATATTCCCCTGCTTTCAGGGATTTGGGGAGGGTTACCAAAACAGTGGCATATTTGTGTTTTGTTTTCCTGATTTTCTCAAACAGGGAAATATGATTGGGTTGGAAACCAAATGAATGTAACTCTGACATGAGTTCTTCCTGGTTAAAATCTGTGGGTAACCCTCTCAAGACTACCTTCAACTGCTTGTTAGGCCATCTCAAATGTGTGAGACCGCAATTTCTTGTCCGAGATATACTTTTTGAATGAGTCTGTGCTCTTCAGCAGAGAGCCGGAAAACTCGGAGTTTCCCGTTCTCAAAACGCCCCTCGAGTGGTGTGTCGCAGAACTTTCCTAGCTGGTCAAGGAGCTCGGTTGCATTACTCTGTGAATCAATCACTATGGGAGCAATGCGCCTACCGTTCCGGCCTACAAAAGTAAAGCCGTCGTCTTTCTCACTGATGCCGGGCGCGCTAGCGCTTCCGGCGGCTTCGCCGCCGGGCTGCGTGGCGCGATCACCGGCTTAACTGGCTTTGTTGAAACCTCATCCGAGCCTCTTCGGCTGAAGTTTCCCTTCCTCCATAGAAGACTCAGCGCCTTCAATATGGCGAGGGGAGGTGGAAGTGGATGGGAGCTTTTCGCTCCGATTTCGCCTGTTTCTTCAACGGCGTCTGCTTGCTAGGCGATGCGGGCTGGCGCTTGGCTGTTTTCCGCTTCGGCTGCGAAGTGGGTGAAGCCGCAGTGGGGACGATTAAGTCGCTCGATGTCCCTGATGTAATCTTTGAACTCCTTGTTTTGAGTCTAATCGATTTTCTAGAGCATTTCAGTGCTGTCCACTGAACAGAATTTACAAGCCTAAGTCTCTCAGGCGTGTTTGGCATATCGGGGTCGTCTAAAGTGACCAAAATTTCTTCTAACACGTCGCATAGCTCCTCTGATTCTATGCACGTGGTACATTTATCCATGTAATCATTAGCTGCAATTGCGTCAAATGATAAAGGTTCAAAGGTAAACAAATCACCTACCTTGATAGATGAAGCTACATCTGTCCTGGGAGCGGACATATCCAATGGTAATCCAAAAAAATCTGAAAGGCAAAACACAATCCGGGTCGAAAACTGTAGTGCGGCACGAGGCCTAACACATACCGCGTGTCGGAGCAAACTTCTTCAAAAAAAGCGGAAATTTTTAAAAAAATTAATCCGTAGAAATAACCTCAATCGGTTATATTTGAAGGAACAAGGCCAAAAGTGACTCTATTGCAACGAAAACGCGGATGTAAAAAGATCCAAGATGAACTGGGGCGAAAGCTCGAAAGGAGAGGGAACGCGTCTGAACACTGTACGTAAATGATATGCCGCAAACTGATCTATCGCATTTAGCAATGTTTGCCGATGATACCGCAATTATCACACAGAATAAGAGATTTTCCGTTGTGATCTCTAATCTGCAACACTACGTATCCTTGCTAGAACTCTGGCTTACAGACTGGAAAATAAAAGTTAATGCCAGTAAAAGTGCTTGCCTCATGTTTACGCGTAGACCCCGACTACCAGTCGGTTTAACCCCCGTCCAAATTTTTGGCCAACCCGTCCCCTGGGTACATGTTGCAAAGTACCTAGGTTGTTTCTAGACGCAAATTAACTTTGCCCACCACATAGAACAGACTCGCAAAAAAGCGCAGGCTGTTCATGCCGTTCTCAAACGGCTTATCTCCCGAAGGAGTAAACTTGCGATCCGGCATAAGGTTTTGCTCTATAAATCTATAATCCGACCGGTCATGTCGTACGGATCACAAATTTGGGGATCCGCCGGCATGTGCCACTTAAAGAAGCTACACACGCTGACGAACTCATTTTGAGACAAATCGTTAATGTGCTCCGCTTGGTTCGTACGCAATGAAGTCATTTATCGTGATTTAAAAAATTAAACCATTTTTACCTCACATAAAGAACCTTTCTAAAAGGTTCTTCGATAATCTTCCTTCTGTTCCCAATGAGTTAATTAGAAACCAGCCTGCATACGATCCCGCAGTGCCATCGTCTCAAAACGCCCCAGAGCGCTTCTTGAGCACGACTTTATAAATTTCCCCCAAGCCAAAAGGCTTCGGGTTTAAAATTATTGTTCATTGGGAACTTTTTTAAATTTTAAATAACTTAATTTTTAACTTAAACTTCCTACTTCAAGATTAATTACTCTCATTTTAGCAAGTAATTCCTAGCTCCGCGCCGAGAGTCGCGGAATTAACGTTTTCCGAAGCAGCGAACACCGCGGTCGGAATCCAAGAGGGTGACCTCATTGGGATTCAAATTGTGCGGTGTTCACGCTTCAGCTTTTTCGGCCACCAGATGGAGGCACGATTCTGTACTATCTAGAGCTCTCTTAAAATTCGTTTCACGTCCAGCAATCATTAATTAAATCGTTCCTTCGAACGACCGCTTATATTTTTGAGAACTGGACATTCCATTTCTACATCTATCAATTATTACTCATGATTGTATCACATATATGACTTCATTGCGTCATTATTTTTCCTTAAAACCGATGTTCATTTTTCTATCTTTTTAGTCCTACCCGCGACCCCCCCTTTATCCCGGCAAGAGTGCAAGTTGGTTCATAAAATTTTTATTCAAAATTTGTTTTCTCCCCCTATTTTTGCATGAGATCCTTTGAATTTCAATTCAAGATCTCCCTTGCTCGGGTCGTTTATTTTCGGATCGACCCAATTCCATTTCCACGCCCACTTCTCTGCGAGCGAACGGCCTCGGCCAAATCAGATCGCAGGAAAGTGGTGCGACTGTTTCTTTCGGCCGACAGATTCACTCTGTCGCCGTTCCAGCAGAATTGTTCTGCCCATTTTTATTATATCTTTTAATTTAATTTTAAGTAAAATCACTATTTCGGCCCTTAATTCTAAAATTTTGATGAGGAGGTACGCCCCGCTCCGGGGCAGGCACTCCGTGTTACATGCCACTTGCCACTTGCAACTTGTGTTTCGACGTCTTCCCCGTGCGCGCAGTGATTGGGTGAAAGGTGTAGTGGGCGGGGCTTAGGAGTTCTCGAGCCGCCCAGTCTGTTGTCACGATTCGCCTCGGAAAGGCGAAACGTCTGTTTGTGTCAAAGGAAATGATTAATGGATTGTGATCTGAACTTAACTTCTGCGATCGATTCCACTTGGCTGAGCCCGTGGATATTTCTCGTCAGAGCAAAGTCTATGATGGATGCGGAGTTGTGGCCAAAGCGTGTAGGTGTGGTTGGGGCAACAATTTGCGTGTCTGTGCTGTCGATTAGATTTTTAATAATGTTGCCCCGGTTGTCGTTTCTCCGACAACCCCAGGAAGTATGGTGGGCGTTGAAATCTCCGCAAATGATGGAAGCGCCGCCAAGGCTGAAAAGTGCTTCCACGTCAGTGTGGATGTGCTGATAACTCACGCTGGGTGAGATATACAGCGAAGTGATGACTAGTGGGTCGCCTCCGGGCGGGGTGAGAGTGACCGAGGTCGCTTCCACCGTACCCATCGGCGGTGTCGGTGTGTGGTGATGGGAGGGAAGACTTGATAATATTGCCGTGCCGCCTGCGGTCTGGTGTTAGTGGTGTGCGGTCTATCGGTACGGTAGACCGTGTAATTTTGGAAAACGAATAGTGTCGCCCGGTCCCAGGTGGGGATTCCTGAATTAGAAAAATATCGGGATGGTGCTTATCTATGAAGTCACGCACCTCGACACTGCGTGACTTTATTCCGTTCGCATTCCAGGATGCTAATCTAAACCCGAAGCAACTAGGGTCCATTAATTGAGGCTAATGAGATGACGGTAGAAGACATCTACCCGTTCATTTCCCTGAGCCGCTCTCAACTGTCTACCCAGCTCTAAGAGAGATGGGTAGTCAGTAAAGAACTTTTTGAGCTCTAATATCGCGTCCATGAAACCGAAGTTTTCGGACGCGACATTCTTTGGGCTATTTTTGTTACTTTTTTTTTCTTTAGGGGGTTGGGGGTTGCCTCGGGTTTCGATTTGGCCGGCTCGGTTTGGTCGAGGGGTGGCGCCATCTGGTTTTCCTTATCGTTACTCAAAGCTTTAGCAAAGGACACTCCTTTCTGCACAGTGGCAGAAGAAGTGCTAAAAATATTATGATTATTATTTTCTTTTTACTATTTCTATTTTGGGAGGCTTCTCCCTTTTTTGGCTTGGGTTTAGGGAAACTTCGGACAGCGGTGCGAGTTTGCCGTGACCTTTTGCTGGCAATTAATGCACGTGGGGTTTTCTATTTTGGTCTTTATTGGACAGTCGCCTGTCTTATGTGGTTCACCACATTTTAAGCAACGGGTTTTAATGTTGCAGTTGCTCGAAGAGTGGTGGAACAGGTTACAGTTGTAACACTGTGTCGCACCAGGTCTTCGGTTAAAGGAGTCTATTTTCACTGACAGAAAACAGCATGTTTCCAGTTGGAAAATATCAGGGGAGCCTGGGAGCTTCTTTAACTCCACCAAAAAGATGGGGAGTTTGAATTTTGATTTCGACCTCGTGAGCTGGGCGACTTTAATAACATTAAAGCCCCGCTCAGTGAGATCGTCGCGTATGGCGTTTATGTCCGTGGAAATTGGTAGTCCTTTGATGACTATCTTCTGGGGCGGACCTCAATAGGGTCGATCGCGTGGAACTCCTCTCCTTTTCTTTGAGGAAGGCAGTGATCTCGCGGTGCTCGTCCGCGGTGGAGGCAAGAATCTTCAGGTATTCCCCTGATAGTTTCGACCTGGACTTAGGCCACTTTCTCGTGATCGCCTGCATAACCAGGTTGTAGTTGTCAGTAAACTTGAGGTGGATGAAGGGGATCTTGGGGGTTTTGGGGTGGCAACTGGCACCGCTGCGTTAACCGAGACCGGCATCGCGCTGCTTCCAGCTAAGACATTAAATTTATTTTGGACGTTGATAGGTGCGTCCACACCAATTGAGTAGTTCTGTAGGATTTTTTGCTTCTTCGCCGTTTTTACGGGCGAAGTAAAACCCTCTACACGGTTCGTCTTCTTTTTGTTTCCTGACTTTTTTTAGGAATATTATTTTCAGTTACATTATTATTGGATTTAGAAATGTTGGTAGCTAGGAGAATTTGAAGCTTTAGAGCGTCTTCCTTCTTTTGTATAAGAACTTGTGTTGCGTTTAAATTTGAGTGGGTTGGGCAATCCTGAATAGGGCAAGAACCAAGCGAAAGTAACTCACCCTTAAGTTGCTCCGCCAGTCTTCCTTGTTCTTCTGCCTTTTTCTGGGTCTGTTCAAGGTTCCGTGATGATTTTCGGTACTTGCTAGCGTTCATCCTAGCAAGGGTCAGGTTTAGGAAGTTTATTTCGTCGAAGACGAAGATCACTTCTTCTGCAAGAAATTGCATTCTGTCGCATTTCTCCTGGTCAGTGGTGGGGGGGTGCTCCGTGTCCATGCTGGACTCGGTTGGATCAGGCGGCTTTTTATGTAGCGGCGGAAAATTCTCGTCATTCATCATCATCAGTTATGAATGCGAGTGAGAACGAGACTGGCGAACGAATTATTGGTGGGGATGATAGGATCCACCACTGATTTTTGATCCTGCTTCTTCTTTTCGCAGGGTTTTTTTGCGATTTTTTCATTCTTATTATTGTTATTTTTAAGTTTTGAACCTTGGGATTTTTCCCAAGGACTAGTGTTGCCGGGAGAATTGGAGATTCTGCCGGTCTTTTGTGGTTGTTGCGTGACGGGTTAGTCCCGTTCGCCTTTGCGTGGTTGCAGCTCTTAGCAGGGCAAGGAGAAGAATTCTCAACTCACCCATAGTAGTTGCAAACTCCAACTCAGTGGTGGCTTTCTCCTTGATCAGGGCTGCTAACTGGTCAGTATCCACCGTATCCTTGTCGAACGTTTCAATCTCGACTAAGTCCTGGAGATATTTAATTCTCCTTTCTTTGATTTTGGAAAGTTTTTCCAAAGTTTTAATCTGCGCACAGTGTGCGGCAGCGGATGGCATCTCATTGGCGTGGGCGGCTGGATTCTCCATGCCTAGCTTCTTAACATCATCTATTCGCGGAGCTCTCTTATCCTCGTGACCGCTCATGGCTGTGTCTCGAGGCAGAATGTGTTGCTGTTGATTAAAAAGGTATTGAATTGATGAAGGGAAAATTGTAGAACTCTTTTAAAATTCGTTTCACGTCCAGCAATCATTAATTAAATCGTTCCTTCGAACGACCGCTTATATTTTTGAGAACTGGACATTCCATATCTACATCTATCAATTATTATTCATGATTGTATCACATATATGACTTCATTGCGTCATTTTTTTTTCCTAAAACCGATGTTCATTTTTCTATCTTGTTTAGTCCTACCCCCACCCCCCCTTTATCCCGGCAAGAGTGCAAGTTGGTTCATTAAAATTTTTATTCAAAATTTGTTTTCTCCCTATTTTTGCAAGCAAGTGGCAAGTGGCATGGAAATTACGGAGTTCCTGTCCCGGAATCGGGACGTACCTCCTCATCAGAATTAATAGAAAATAGAGCTGAATTAGATGAAAGTGACATAAGAGTAAATTAAATAGAAACAAAAGATGGGCAGGACAAATCCTGCTGGAAAAAACAGTAGCGGACGAAGTCCGCTCACTGATGAAAGAATTGCCCTGCAAGCTGCAATATGATTGGTCGAGACCGATCAACGCAGAAAGTGGGCGTGGGAACAGATTGGGTCGATCCGGAAATAAACGACCCGGAACAAGGAGATCTTGAGATTAAGATAAAAATCCAGATTCCATAAAAATAAAAGGGAACTAACAAATTTTGAAAAATTAAATGAACCTACTTGCACATTGCCATAAAATGAAAAAAAAAAAGGGGGGAACGGACCAAAAAATAAGAGAATATAGGACTAGACGCGGTATAAGGATTTATAAAACGCAAAGAAGTCATATATGTGATATAATCATGATAAATAATAGATAGTATAGATGTGAAATGTCCAGTTCTCAAAAATATTAGCGGTCGTTCTAAGGAACGATTTAATTAATGATTGCTGGACGTGAAGCAAATTTTACAAGAGTTTTAGATAGTATAGAATCGTGCCTCCATCTGGTGGCCGAAAAGGAAAGCTGAAGCGCGACACCGCACAATTGAATCCGAGGAGGTCACCCTCCCGAATTCTGACCGCGGTGATCGCTGCTTCGGAAAAGACATTAAGTCCGCGACTCTCGGCGCGGAGCTAGGAATTACTAGTTAATTTGAGAGTAATAAACTTTAAAATAGGAAGCTTAAGTTTAAAATAAAAATAATTTTTAATTTAAAATAAGTTCCCAATGAACAAAAAGTTAAATTTGAACCCTAAGCCTTTTGGCTTGGGGAAGTTAATAAATTCGTGCTCGAGAAGCGCTCTGGGGCGCTTTTGAGACGATGGCACTGCGGGATCATATGCAGGCTGGTTGGTAATTAGTTCATTGGGAACGGAAGGAAGTTTATCGAAGAACCTTTTAGAAAGGTCCTTTATGTGAGGTAAAAACGGCTTAATTTTTAAATCACGATAAATGACTTCATTGCGTATGAACCAGGGAGCATTAACAATTTGTCTCAAAAAATGAGTTAGTCAGCGTGTGTAATTTCTTAAGATGACACATGCCGGCGGATCCAAAAATTTGAGATCCGTAGCACATGACCGGTCGAATGATGGATTTGTAGAGCAAAACTTTGTGCCGGATCGCAAGTTTGCTCCTTCTGGAGATAAGCCTTTTAAGCATGGCATGAACAGCGAGCGCTTTTTTTGCGCGTCTGTTCGATATGATACGCAAAAGTTAATTTAGCGTCTAAAAACAACCCTAGGTATTTTTGCAACATTTACCCAGGGGACGGGCTGGCCAAAAATAGTTACGGGGTGAGTCCGGCGAACTTAAACTTCCCAGCTCTGATCACTACCCCGTAATTCTTGAAATTAATTTAAATACTTCAATTATTAAAAATCCAGAGCATCTTTCAACAAATTGGTATAATTTTAAATTTGCTCTTAATAAGAAACCCCTCCCCACTGTTGAGCTCACCAGCAATGATAATATTGAGTTAGCTATTTCTGAACTCAATCAAAATTTCACTGAGGCTTTCGTTGAGGCCTCAAAACCAAAATTTAATAATGCTCCGAAAATCCTCTCTCCCGAGATTAAATTCAAAATTTATCAACGAAACAGGTTACGGAAATTTTGGCAAAGAACTAGGTGTCCTAGTATTTATTCTCAATTCCGTACCCTCAGTCGTGAGATAGCAAAGGATATCCAAGCATATTCCCGCGTACAGTGGGAAAAGCACATTGAGGCTTTATCGCCCGTTGACAACACCCTTTGGAGGAAATCCTCTTTACTACGAAAGCCTTTTCAATCCATTCCCCCCTTGAAAGGGGCTCTTGGCAGTATCGCGATAACCCCTATTGAAAAGGCGGAGGTTATCGCAGACAGTTTGCAAGTTCAATTCGAACCCAACCACGTCGCTGGCCGAGAACTTTTCGACCAACGCATACACGATGAAGTTACTAACTTCATCAATACCCCACGTTCAAGAAATTGAACCGACCACTCCAACGGAAGTCTTATCTTACGTACAGAGACTCAAGCCCAGGAAATCCCCGGACTTGATCAGATTTCTAATCGTATGATTAAAAACCTCCCCTTAAATTCCTCCTATTTATCACTCTGCTGATAAATCAACTTTTTAAAAATAATTATTTCCCAAATTCATGGAAAACTGCCGTGGTCATTCCTATCCTAAAGCCGGATAAAGATTCGGCTTTACCCTCTAACTACCGTCAATCTCATTACTTTCTTGTTTGAGCAAAGTATACGAGTTCGTGCTTTTGCAACGTCTGAATCAACACTGCGCTGCTTTTAATTTTATTATTCCTCAGCAGTGCGGTTTTCGACCCAAGTGCTCGACAGTTCACCAACTGCTCAGAGTAACGGGTTGATTCACAGTGGCTTTGCCAAGCACGAGGCCACGGGTATACTTTTTTTCTGGACATAGCCAAAGCCTTCGATAAAATTTGGCATGATGGCTTACTAATCAAGCTCATACGACTTGACTTTCCTCCCCCTGATCAAGTCCATTCATAGCTTTCTCTCCGATCGCTCATTCCGAGTGAGAGTAGATAAAACGCTCTCCTCGCCTCGACCAATCAGAAGCGGCCTTCCGCAAGGAAGTTTTAAGTTCGCCTCTGTTATTTACTCTGTACGTAAATGATATGCCGCAAACTGATCTATCGCATTTAGCAATGTTTGCCGATGATACTGCAATTATCACACAGAATAAGAGATTTTCCGTTGTGATCTCTAATCTGCAACACTACGTATCCTTGCTAGAACTCTGGCTTACAGACTGGAAAATAAAAGTTAATGCCAGTAAAAGTGCTTGCCTCATGTTTACGCGTAGACCCCGACTACCAGTCGGTTTAACCCCAAGTCCAAATTTTTTGGCCAACCCGTCCCCTGGGTACATGTTGCAAAGTACCTAGGGTTGTTTCTAGACGCAAAATTAACTTTTGCCCACCATAGAACAGACTCGCAAAAAAAGCGCAGGCTGTTCATGCCGTTCTCAAACGGCTTATCTCCCGAAGGAGTAAACTTGCGATCCGGCATAAGGTTTTGCTCTATAAATCTATAATCCGACCGGTCATGTCGTACGGATCACAAATTTGGGGATCCGCCGGCATGTGCCATAAAGAAGCTACACACGCTGACGAACTCATTTTTTGAGACAAATCGTTAATGCTCCTTGGTTCGTACGCAATGAAGTCATTTATCGTGATTTAAAAATTAAACCATTTTTTACCTCACATAAAGAACCTTTCTAAAAGGTTCTTCGATAATCTTCCTTCTGTTCCCAATGAGTTAATTAGAAACCAGCCTGCATACGATCCCGCAGTGCCATCGTCTCAAAAACGCCCCAGAGCGCTTCTTGAGCACGACTTTATAAATTTCCCCCAAGCCAAAAGGCTTCGGGCTTAAAATTATTGTTCATTGGGAACTTTTTTTTAAATTTTAAATAACTTAATTTTTAACTTAAACTTCCTACTTCAAGATTAATTACTCTCATTTTAGCAAGTAATTCCCTAGCTCCGCGCCGAGAGTCGCGGAATTAACGTTTTCGAAGCAGCGAACACCGCGGTCGGAATCCAGAGGGTGACCTCATTGGATTCAATTGTGCGGTGTTCACGCTCAGCTTTCCTTTTCGGCCACCAGATGGAGGCACGATTCTGTACTATCTAGAGCTCTCTTAAAATTCGTTTCACGTCCAGCAATCATTAATTAAACCGTTCCTTCGAACGACCGCTTATATTTTTGAGAACTGGACATTCCATTTCTACATCTATCAATTATTACTCATGATTGTATCACATATATGACTTCATTGCGTCATTATTTTTCCTTAAAACCGATGTTCATTTTTCTATCTTTTTAGTCCTACCCCCACCCCCTTTATCCCGGCAAGAGTGCAAGTTGGTTCATAAAATTTTTATTCAAAATTTGTTTTCTCCCCCCTATTTTTGCATGAGATCCTTTGAATTTCAATTCAAGATCTCCTTTGCTCGGGTCGTTTTTTTTTCGGATCGACCCAATTCCATTTCCACGCCCACTTCTCTGCGAGCGAACGGCCTCGGCCAATCAGATCGCAGGAAAGTGGTGCGACTGTTTCTTCGGCCGACAGATTCACTCTGTCGCCGTTCCAGCAGAATTGTTCTGCCCATTTTTATTATATCTTTTAAAATTTAATTTTTAAGTAAAATCACTATTTCGGCCCTTAATTCTAAAATTCTGATGAGGAGGTACGCCCCGTTCCGGGGCAGGCACTCCGTAAGTTACATGCCACTTGCCACTTGCCACCGACTTCAATCAGGATACACTCATGTCAGAGTTACACACACTTGGCTTTAAGCCCAATCACATTTCCTTGTTGAAAAACAGGAAAACGAATACAAACATGCCTTTATTTTTGGTAACCCTCGTTAGGAACCCTGAAAATAAGGGTATTTTCAACATACAAAACATTGGATTTTTTTAGAGTTTCGGTAGAGCCGCTCAATAAATCCACCTTGCCCTGACAGTGCTATAGATGTCAGGAATTCTTTCATCACTCTCGGTTTTGCACTAGAGCACCGAAGTGTTTGAAATGTTCAGGAGGCCATCTCACCTCTGAATGCACCAAGTCAGCCAAGGCCCCGGCTAAGTGTGCCAATTGCAGCGGACCGCACCCTGCAAACTTCTCGGGTTGCCCCAAAACCCAATCAACACCAAAACAACAAAATCAAAAGCGGCGAAAAACGTCTGGAAAGAGCGTGCGGCTGCGCGCAAGCAAACTACAAACAACTCGAAACCTTCCTTTGCGGAGGTTGTCAAGGTTCATCAAACAATTCACTGGATGCCAAAGAAGTGATGACAAAAATGGCCCAGATGATGTCTCAGTGGGGAGAAATGCTGTCCTTACTACAATCTAAACTTTAAATTAAAATTCATCTGTTTTAGTTTAATTAATTCTCTCAGGTTTTTTAGCTGGAATGCTAATATTTCTAAATTATTCAGTAAATATTTTATTATTTGTTCTTCTATTGACCCCGACGTAATCGGGAACACAGAAACGCTTTTCGTCCTTTCTGGACTCTATTAGCATTCCGATCTACACTTGTCACGCGGTGACCGCACAAACACAAAATACGACAAAAACACGTTTTCACACTCTGCTTACAACATTTCCTTCGCTGCCTTGCACTGCATCTTTTGATACTGGGTTCTTGTGTGCTTAGTCACTGCTTTGATTTACTGCTTTTCAGCCGTCCCGACTGCCTTCCTGCGTTCTTCCCTTCCCCCCGCCGGCGCTCTGCTTCGATAGAGCGGTCGTGTTTCGGGGCACGTCCTCCCTCCCCGTTCTGCCGGGGAGTTTTCTTGATTAGATACATTCTCTCTCATTCGGTTTCTGCTATTTTCGCCCTTCATTCTGGGTATAGGCGCTGCGCGCCGTCGCCCGTTTCCCATCTAATTTAAGTTAAGTTAAGATTAAATTAAAATATTGCGAGGTCTATTAAAAGAAGGATTAATATCATATTTTTCTATCCGAGCAATTGCTCGGTTAGTATGATTGTCTATATTATTAAAAAATTTAGTAGCTATTTTTTGAAGAAACATTTTAAGGTTTTAAGTTTGATTGCTAATCTGATATCATCATTCCTAACATACCACGGAGAATCCGTGATAATTTTAATAATTTTGTTTTGGGCTGATTCCAGCATCTTGATGTTAGAATAGGCTGCGTGGCCCCAGATTGGACTTGCATATTGTAGAATTGGTCTGAGAACGAGTTTATAAATAAGCATTTTATTTCTTAAAGATAAGCATGATTTCCGTGCAATTAAGGGGAAAACTTTAGCGACGGAAATATTGAAATTTCTACGTATATGTATAATGTGTTGTTTAAAAGTGAGTCTTTTATCTAGGATTACTCCTAGGTATTTGGTGCTTTTGGACCAGGGTACGTGCGTGTTGTGTAAATATAGTTTCGGTGGTTCTTTTTTTGATGTGGTGAGAGAAGAAGACGGCCTCTGTTTTGCTACATTTAGAGCAATTTTCAAGTAGAGAACCAGTCTTCTAGTTTGGCTATATGTTTGTGTAAAAAGTGAGTAACGAGTTGTAATTCGTTACTTTGTGCCAGGATCGCCGTGTCGTCGGCAAACATGCAAATCGTGGATTGGCTGGTTCTAGGGATGTCATTTACATATATATTAAATAATATTGGCGAGATGGAACTGCCCTGGGGCGTTCCAGCGTTAATTTTCCTATTAGTCGAATGTATATTATTTACTTTGACCGCGAAGGATCTGTTAGTAAGGAAGGAAGAAATTAATTTAATTAAGTGGGGAGGGTGTTAATTTTGATTAATTTGTAGAGTAGCCCCACATGCCATACTCTATCAAACGCTTTTTGAATATCTAGGAAAACAGCTCCGGTTGATTTCCGGTCGCGAAATCCTGTCTTTATGTACTCCACCACCCGCAGAAGCTGGTGTGATGTGGAGAGTCCGGCTCGGAAGCCGTGTTGTTGGGGAATTAAAATGTCGTTATCGTTGAGATGTTGACAAAGTCTTTTGAATAACTTTCTCAGTAATTTTACTGAGAACAGGTAGTAATGATATTGGGCGGAAACTATCTGGGAGAGTAGGGTCTTTCCCAGGTTTTAGGATCGGAATAACCGAAGCTGTTTTCCACATTTTTTGGGAAGTATCCCACAGTTAGAATATTATTTATAATATTAGTTAATTGGAAGACGACCGATCTATTGAAATGTTTGCACATTTTGTTAGTAATGCCCTCTCGGCCTGGGGCTTTTTAATTTTAAAGTTGTTAATTATTTGAACTATTTCAGAGGGTTTAGTAATAGAAGGTGAATCGTCGAAGTTATTTTCGTTGTTGAAGAACCTAGTAACCAGCCTTATGTGGTTGTTGTCTTGAGTTGGGTTTGAGATGTTGTTAAGCTGAAATTGGTTTTCTAGCGAGTTCGCTAGTGTTTCAGCTTTTTCCTCGTCTGTGTAGGCGATCCCGGTGTTGCCTTTAAGGGCTGAGATGGGGGATCTCTTCTTCTTAAAGCCTTTGGTCATGCTCCACAGGGAACCATCGACCGTGTCTAAAGAAGTGAGTTTGTCCTCCCATTGTTTCTGAGTGACTGCTTGAATTTTCCTTTTGATCTTGTTTTGGATTCTATTAAGTATTGTTTTGTCAGCGGGATTTCTTGAGTATTGATAAATTTTACGTGCTCTGTTTCTAGTTTTAAAGAGTGTTCTTAAGTCGTTATCAATGTAGTAGTTATTATTAGGTGTATTTGCTTAGATGAATTGTCGTAAGCTGTGAGAATTTGATTTGTGAGAGTGGAGACCTGCTCGTCTATTTCCTCTCCCGAGTGTGCTGTGATTGGTTGAAAAGTGGGTGTGTCGGCTAGATGAAAGCGAAATCGTTCCCAGTTAGTGGAAACGTTTCTTGTGGGAAAATTAAATTGTATAGATGTTTGGAAGTTTAGAATGATTGGATTGTGGTCTGAGCTAAGCTCCGGCGAAGAAACAATATCGGAGACCCAATATAAATTTCTCGTCAGAGCGAAGTCGATTGTAGAGGCGGAGTTATAGCCAAATCGTGTTGGTGTGTTGGGAGCAACGATATCAGTGTCCGTGTTATCTATTAAATTTTTAATCAATTGCCCCCTGGGGTTGTTGTCGTTGCAACCCCAGTGTGTATGGTGAGCGTTGTAATCTCCGCATAAAATGGAGGAATGCTCAAGTGCGAAAATTTTCTCCAAGTCGTGAATGCACGCGGAGGGTGAGGTGGTGGGTGGGATGTAGATAGAAGCTATGAGTAATGGGTTTTCTCCCGGCGGGGGTGAGAACTACGATCGTAGCTTCGGCCGCCCCGAGAGTCGGTGTTGGAATGTGGTGATATTTGAGAGAGGATTTGACAAGTATTGCAGTGCCTCCTGATGGAATGTTTTGTGTTTGTCTGTCATTTCTGTAGAGCGTGTAGTTGGGTACTCGAATGGATACTCCTGGTCTCAAATGCGTTTCTTGGATAAGGATGATATCGAGGGAGTGCTTATTTATAAAATCACGTAGTTCGATGATACGTGATCTAACACCGTTCGCATTCCATGCAGCGATTCTAAGTCCATTCATAGCTTTCTCTCCGATCGCTCATTCCGAGTGAGAGTAGATAAAACGCTCTCCTCGCCTCGACCAATCAGAAGCGGCCTTCCGCAAGGAAGTTTAAGTTCGCCTCTGTTATTTACTCTGTACGTAAATGATATGCCGCAAACTGATCTATCGCATTTAGCAATGTTTGCCGATGATACTGCAATTATCACACAGAATAAGAGATTTTCCGTTGTGATCTCTAATCTGCAACACTACGTATCCTTGCTAGAACTCTGGCTTACAGACTGGAAAATAAAAGTTAATGCCAGTAAAAGTGCTTGCCTCATGTTTACGCGTAGACCCCGACTACCAGTCGGTTTAACCCCCGTCAAATTTTTGGCCAACCCGTCCCCTGGGTACATGTTGCAAAGTACCTAGGGTTGTTTCTAGACGCAAAATTAACTTTTGCCCACCACATAGAACAGACTCGCAAAAAGCGCAGGCTGTTCATGCCGTTCTCAAACGGCTTATCTCCCGAAGGAGTAAACTTGCGATCCGGCATAAGGTTTTGCTCTATAAATCTATAATCCGACCGGTCATGTCGTACGGATCACAAATTTGAGATCCGCCGGCATGTGCCACTAAAGAAGCTACACACGCTGACGAACTCATTTTGAGACAAATCGTTAATGCTCCTTGGTTCGTACGCAATGAAGTCATTTATCGTGATTTAAAAATTAAACCATTTTTACCTCACATAAAGAACCTTTCTAAAAGGTTCTTCGATAAACTTCCTTCTGTTCCCAATGAGTTAATTAGAAACCAGCCTGCATACGATCCCGCAGTGCCATCGTCTCAAAAACGCCCCAGAGCGCTTCTTGAGCACGACTTTATAAATTTCCCCCAAGCCAAAGGCTTCGGGTTTAAAATTATTGTTCATTGGGAACTTTTTTTAAATTTTAAATAACTTAATTTTTAACTTAAACTTCCTACTTCAAGATTAATTACTCTCATTTTAGCAAGTAATTCCTAGCTCCGCGCCGAGAGTCGCGGAATTAACGTTTTCGAAGCAGCGAACACCGCGGTCGGAATCCAAGAGGGTGACCTCATTGGATTCAATTGTGCGGTGTTCACGCTTCAGCTTTCCTTTTCGGCCACCAGATGGAGGCACGATTCTGTACTATCTAGAGCTCTCTTAAAATTCGTTTCACGTCCAGCAAGTGGCATGTAACTTACGGAGTGCCTGCCCCGGAACGGGGCGTACCTCCTCATCAGAATTTTAGAATTAAGGGCCGAAATAGTGATTTTACTTAAAATTAATTTTTTTTTTAAAAGATATAATAAAAATGGGCAGAACAATTCTGCTGGAACGGCGACAGAGTGAATCTGTCGGCCGAAGAAACAGTCGCACCACTTTCCTGCGATCTGATTGGCCGAGGCCGTTCGCTCGCAGAGAAGTGGGCGTGGAAATGGAATTGGGTCGATCCGAAAATAAACGACCCGAGCAAAGGAGATCTTGAATTGAAATTCAAAGGATCTCATGCAAAAATAGGGGAGAAAACAAATTTTGAATAAAAATTTTATGAACCAACTTGCACTCTTGCCGGGATAAAGGGGGGGTCGCGGGTAGGACTAAAAAGATAGAAAAATGAACATCGGTTTTAAGGAAAAATAATGACGCAATGAAGTCATATATGTGATACAATCATGAGTAATAATTGATAGATGTAGAAATGGAATGTCCAGTTCTCAAAAATATAAGCGGTCGTTCGAAGGAACGATTTAATTAATGATTGCTGGACGTGAAACGAATTTTAAGAGAGCTCTAGATGGTACAGAATCGTGCCTCCATCTGGTGGCCGAAAAGGAAAGCTGAAGCGTGAACACCGCACAATTGAATCAATGAGGTCACCCTCTTGGATTCCGACCGCGGTGTTCGCTGCTTCGGAAAACGTTAATTCCGCGACTCTCGGCGCGGAGCTAGGAATTACTTGCTAAAATGAGAGTAATTAATCTTGAAGTAGGAAGTTTAAGTTAAAAATTAAGTTATTTAAAATTTAAAAAAAAGTTCCCAATGAACAATAATTTTAAACCCGAAGCCTTTTGGCTTGGGGGAAATTTATAAAGTCGTGCTCAAGAAGCGCTCTGGGGCGTTTTGAGACGATGGCACTGCGGGGATCGTATGCAGGCTGGTTTCTAATTAACTCATTGGGAACAGAAGGAAGTTTATCGAAGAACCTTTTAGAAAGGTTCTTTATGTGAGGTAAAAATGGTTTAATTTTTAAATCACGATAAATGACTTCATTGCGTACGAACCAAGGAGCATTAACGATTTGTCTCAAAAATGAGTTCGTCAGCGTGTGTAGCTTCTTTAAGTGGCACATGCCGGCGGATCCCCAAATTTGTGATCCGTACGACATGACCGGTCGGATTATAGATTTATAGAGCAAAACCTTATGCCGGATCGCAAGTTTACTCCTTCGGGAGATAAGCCGTTTGAGAACGGCATGAACAGCCTGCGCTTTTTGCGAGTCTGTTCTATGTGGTGGGCAAAAGTTAATTTTGCGTCTAGAAACAACCCTAGGTACTTTGCAACATGTACCCAGGGGACGGGTTGGCCAAAAATTTGGACGGGGTTAAACCGACTGGTAGTCGGGGTCTACGCGTAAACATGAGGCAAGCACTTTTACTGGCATTAACTTTTATTTTCCAGTCTGTAAGCCAGAGTTCTAGCAAGGATACGTAGTGTTGCAGATTAGAGATCACAACGGAAAATCTCTTATTCTGTGTGATAATTGCAGTATCATCGGCAAACATTGCTAAATGCGATAGATCAGTTTGCGGCATATCATTTACGTACAGAGTAAATAACAGAGGCGAACTTAAACTTCCTTGCGGAAGGCCGCTTCTGATTGGTCGAGGCGAGGAGAGCGTTTTATCTACTCTCACTCGGAATGAGCGATCGGAGAGAAAGCTATGAATGGACTTGATCAGGGGGGGAGGAAAGTCAAGTCGTATGAGCTTGATTAGTAAGCCATCATGCCAAATTTTATCGAAGGCTTTGGCTATGTCCAGAAAAAAGTATACCCGTGGCCTCGTGCTTGGCAAAGCCACTGTGAATCAACTCCGTTACTCTGAGCAGTTGGTGAACTGTCGAGCACTTGGGTCGAAAACCGCACTGCTGAGGAATAATAAAATTAAAAGCAGCGCAGTGTTGATTCAGACGTTGCAAAAGCACGAACTCGTATACTTTGCTCAAACATGAAAGTAATGAGATTGGACGGTAGTTAGAGGGTAAAGCCGAATCTTTATCCGGCTTTAGGATAGGAATGACCACGGCAGTTTTCCATGAATTTGGGAAATAATTATTTTTAAAAAAAAGTTGATTTATCAGCAGAGTGATAAATAGGAGGAATTTAAGGGGAGGTTTTTAATCATACGATTAGAAATCTGATCAAGTCCGGGGATTTCCTGGGCTTGAGTCTCTGTACGTAAGATAAGACTTCCGTTGGAGTGGTCGGTTCAATTTCTTGAACGTGTGGGGTATTGATGAAGTTAGTAACTTCATCGTGTATGCGTTGGTCGAAAAGTTCTCGGCCAGCGACGTGGTTGGGTTCGAATTGAACTTGCAAACTGTCTGCGATAACCTCCGCCTTTTCAATAGGGGTTATCGCGATACTGCCAAGAGCCCCTTTCAAGGGGAATGGATTGAAAAGGCTTTCGTAATAAAGAGGATTTCCTCCAAAGGGTGTTGTCAACGGGCGATAAAGCCTCAATGTGCTTTTCCCACTGTACGCGGGAATATGCTTGGATATCCTTTGCTATCTCACGACTGAGGGTACGGAATTGAGAATAAATACTAGGACACCTAGTTCTTTGCCAAAATTTCCGTAACCTGTTTCGTTGATAAATTTTGAATTTAATCTCGGGAGAGAGGATTTTCGGAGCATTATTAAATTTTGGTTTTGAGGCCTCAACGAAAGCCTCAGTGAAATTTTGATTGAGTTCAGAAATAGCTAACTCAATATTATCATTGCTGGTGAGCTCAACAGTGGGGAGGGTTTCTTATTAAGAGCAAATTTAAAATTATACCAATTTGTTGAAAGATGCTCTGGATTTTTAATAATTGAAGTATTTAAATTAATTTCAAGAATTACGGGGTAGTGATCAGAGCTGGGAAGTTTAAGTTCGCCTCTGCTTTTCACTCTGTACGTAAATGACATCCCGCAAACTGATTCATCGCATTTAGCAATGTTTGCTGATGATACTGCCGTTATTTCGCAGAATAAGAGATTTTCCGTGGTAATCTCTAATCTGCAACACTACGTTTCTTCGCTAGAGCTCTGGTTGAACGACTGGAAAATAAAAGTAAACGCATCTAAAAGTGCCTGCCTCATGTTTACGAGGAGATCCCGACTTCCCGTCGGACTCACCCCCGTAACTATTTTTGGCCAGCCCGTCCCCTGGGTAAATGTTGCAAAATACCTAGGGTTGTTTTTAGACGCTAAATTAACTTTTGCGTATCATATCGAACAGACGCGCAAAAAGCGCTCGCTGTTCATGCCATGCTTAAAAAGGCTTATCTCCAGAAGGAGCAAACTTGCGATCCGGCACAAAGTTTTGCTCTACAAATCCATCATTCGACCGGTCATGTGCTACGGATCTCAAATTTTTGGATCCGCCGGCATGTGTCATCTTAAGAAATTACACACGCTGACTAACTCATTTTTGAGACAAATTGTTAATGCTCCCTGGTTCATACGCAATGAAGTCATTTATCGTGATTTAAAAATTAAGCCGTTTTTACCTCACATAAAGGACCTTTCTAAAAGGTTCTTCGATAAACTTCCTTCCGTTCCCAATGAACTAATTACCAACCAGCCTGCATGGCAAGTGGCAAGTGGCATGTAACTTACGGAGTGCCTGCAACGGGGCGTACCTCCTCATCAGAATTTTAGAAATAAGGGCCGAAATAGTGATTTTACTTAAAATTAAATTTTTAAAAGATATAATAAAAATGGGCAGAACAATTCTGCTGGAACGGCGACAGAGTGAATCTGTCGGCCGAAGAAATCGTCGCACCACTTTCCTGCGATCTGATTGGCCGAGGCCGTTCGCTCGCAGAGAAGTGGGCGTGGAAATGGAATTGGGTCGATCCGAAAATAAACGACCCGAGCAAAGGAGATCTTGAATTGAAATTCAAAGGATCTCATGCAAAAAATAGGGGGAGAAAACAAATTTTGAATAAAAATTTTATGAACCAACTTGCACTCTTGCCGGGATAAAGGGGTCGCGGGTAGGACTAAAAAGATAGAAAAATGAACATCGGTTTTAAGGAAAAATAATGACGCAATGAAGTCATATATGTGATACAATCATGAGTAATAATTGATAGATGTAGAAATGGAATGTCCAGTTCTCAAAAATATAAGCGGTCGTTCGAAGGAACGATTTAATTAATGATTGCTGGACGTGAAACGAATTTTAAGAGAGCTCTAGATAGTACAGAATCGTGCCTCCATCTGGTGGCCGAAAAGGAAAGCTGAAGCAAGTGGCAAGTGGCATGTAACTTACGGAGTGCCTGCCCCGGAACGGGGCGTACCTCCTCATCAGAATTTTAGAATTAAGGGCCGAAATAGTGATTTTACTTAAAATTAAATTTAAAAGATATAATAAAAATGGGCAGAACAATTCTGCTGGAACGGCGACAGAGTGAATCTGTCGGCCGAAGAAACAGTCGCACCACTTTCCTGCGATCTGATTGGCCGAGGCCGTTCGCTCGCAGAGAAGTGGGCGTGGAAGTGGAATTGGGTCGATCCGAAAATAAACGACCCGAGCAAAGGAGATCTTGAATTGAAATTCAAAGGATCTCATGCAAAAATAGGGGGGAGAAAACAAATTTTGAATAAAAATTTTATGAACCAACTTGCACTCTTGCCGGGATAAAGGGGGGGTCGCGGGTAGGACTAAAAAGATAGAAAAATGAACATCGGTTTTAAGGAAAAATAATGACGCAATGAAGTCATATATGTGATACAATCATGAGTAATAATTGATAGATGTAGAAATGGAATGTCCAGTTCTCAAAAATATAAGCGGTCGTTCGAAGGAACGATTTAATTAATGATTGCTGGACGTGAAACGAATTTTTAAGAGAGCTCTAGATAGTACAGAATCGTGCCTCCATCTGGTGGCCGAAAAGGGTGAAGCTGAAGCGTGAACACCGCACAATTGAATCCAATGAGGTCACCCTCTTGGATTCCGACCGCGGTGTTCGCTGCTTCGGAAAACGTTAATTCCGCGACTCTCGGCGCGGAGCTAGGAATTACTTGCTAAAATGAGAGTAATTAATCTTGAAGTAGGAAGTTTAAGTTAAAAATTAAGTTATTTAAAATTTAAAAAAAGTTCCCAATGAACAATAATTTTAAACCCGAAGCCTTTTGGCTTGGGGGAAATTTATAAAGTCGTGCTCAAGAAGCGCTCTGGGGCGTTTTTGAGACGATGGCACTGCGGGATCGTATGCAGGCTGGTTTCTAATTAACTCATTGGGAACAGAAGGAAGATTATCGAAGAACCTTTAGAAAGGTTCTTTATGTGAGGTAAAAATGGTTTAATTTTTAAATCACGATAAATGACTTCATTGCGTACGAACCAAGGAGCATTAACGATTTGTCTCAAAAATGAGTTCGTCAGCGTGTGTAGCTTCTTTAAGTGGCACATGCCGGCGGATCCCAAATTTGTGATCCGTACGACATGACCGGTCGGATTATAGATTTATAGAGCAAAACCTTATGCCGGATCGCAAGTTTACTCCTTCGGGAGATAAGCCGTTTGAGAACGGCATGAACAGCCTGCGCTTTTTTGCGAGTCTGTTCTATGTGGTGGGCAAAAGTTAATTTTGCGTCTAGAAACAACCCTAGGTACTTTGCAACATGTACCCAGGGGACGGGTTGGCCAAAAATTTGGACGGGGGTTAAACCGACTGGTAGTCGGGGTCTACGCGTAAACATGAGGCAAGCACTTTTACTGGCATTAACTTTTATTTTCCAGTCTGTAAGCCAGAGTTCTAGCAAGGATACGTAGTGTTGCAGATTAGAGATCACAACGGAAAATCTCTTATTCTGTGTGATAATTGCAGTATCATCGGCAAACATTGCTAAATGCGATAGATCAGTTTGCGGCATATCATTTACGTACAGAGTAAATAACAGAGGCGAACTTAAACTTCCTTGCGGAAGGCCGCTTCTGATTGGTCGAGGCGAGGAGAGCGTTTTATCTACTCTCACTCGGAATGAGCGATCGGAGAAAGCTATGAATGGACTTGATCAGGGGGAGGAAAGTCAAGTCGTATGAGCTTGATTAGTAAGCCATCATGCCAAATTTTATCGAAGGCTTTGGCTATGTCCAGAAAAAGTATACCCGTGGCCTCGTGCTTGGCAAAGCCACTGTGAATCAACTCCGTTACTCTGAGCAGTTGGTGAACTGTCGAGCACTTGGGTCGAAAACCGCACTGCTGAGGAATAATAAAATTAAAAGCAGCGCAGTGTTGATTCAGACGTTGCAAAAGCACGAACTCGTATACTTTGCTCAAACAAGAAAGTAATGAGATTGGACGGTAGTTAGAGGGTAAAGCCGAATCTTTATCCGGCTTTAGGATAGGAATGACCACGGCAGTTTTCCATGAATTTGGGAAATAATTATTTTTAAAAAGTTGATTTATCAGCAGAGTGATAAATAGGAGGAATTTAAGGGGAGGTTTTTAATCATACGATTAGAAATCTGATCAAGTCCGGGGATTTCCTGGGCTTGAGTCTCTGTACGTAAGATAAGACTTCCGTTGGAGTGGTCGGTTCAATTTCTTGAACGTGTGGGGTATTGATGAAGTTAGTAACTTCATCGTGTATGCGTTGGTCGAAAAGTTCTCGGCCAGCGACGTGGTTGGGTTCGAATTGAACTTGCAAACTGTCTGCGATAACCTCCGCCTTTTCAATAGGGGTTATCGCGATACTGCCAAGAGCCCCTTTCAAGGGGGGAATGGATTGAAAAGGCTTTCGTAATAAAGAGGATTTCCTCCAAAGGGTGTTGTCAACGGGCGATAAAGCCTCAATGTGCTTTTCCCACTGTACGCGGGAATATGCTTGGATATCCTTTGCTATCTCACGACTGAGGGTACGGAATTGAGAATAAATACTAGGGGTCGGGTCGTTTATTTTCGGATCGACCCAATTCCATTTCCACGCCCACTTCTCTGCGAGCGAACGGCCTCGGCCAATCAGATCGCAGGAAAGTGAGCTTCTGTGCGACTGTTTCTTCGGCCGACAGATTCACTCTGTCGCCGTTCCAGCAGAATTGTTCTGCCCATTTTTATTATATCTTTTAAAATTTAATTTTAAGTAAAATCACTATTTCGGCCCTTAATTCTAAAATTCTGATGAGGAGGTACGCCCCGTTCGGGGCAGGCACTCCAAGTTTCATGCCACTTGCCACCACTTAAACTTCCTTGCGGAAGGCCGCTTCTGATTGGTCGAGGGAGGGAGAGAATCCTGTCAACTCTCACTCTGAATGATCGATGTGTATTTCTAAAATTCTGATGAGGAGGTACGCCCCGTTCCGGGGCAGGCACTCCGTAAGTTACATGCCACTTGCCACTTTGATCGATGTGAAAGAAAGCTGTGAATGGACTTGATCAGGGGAGCCGGAAAATCAAGTCGTATGAGCTTGATTAATAAGCCATCATGCCAAATTTTATCAAAGGCTTTGGCTATGTCCAGAAAAAGTATACCCGTGGCCTCGTGCTTGGCGAAGCCACTATGAATCAACTCCGTTACTCTGAGCAGTTGATGAACTGTCGAGCACTTGGGTCGAAAACCGCACTGCTGGGGGATAATAAAATTAACAGCAGCGCAGTGTTGATTCAGGCGTTGCATAAGCACAAATTCGTATACTTTGCTCAAACAAGAAAGTAATGAGATTGGACGATAATTTTGCGCTAATTCCGGATTTTTGTCCGGTTTTAGGATGGGGATAACCACGGCAGTTTTCCAGGAATCTGGAAAGTAGTTATTTTTGAATAGCTGATTAATCAGAAAGGTAATGAATAATAGAAATTTAAAGGGGAAGATTTTTAAGCATACGATTTGAAATTTGATCAAGTCCGGGGGATTTTTTAGGCTTGATTCTCTGTACGTAAGTTAAGACTTCCGTTGGCGTGGTAGGTTCAATTTCTTGAACGTGGGGAGTAGCTAGGAAGTTTGCAACTTCCTCGTGTATGCGTTGATCGAAAACTTCTCGATCAGCGACGTGATTAGGTTCAAATTGTTCTTGCAAACTGTCAGCGATAACCTCCGCCTTTTCAATAGGGGTTATCGCGGTACTGCCTAGAGCCCCTTTCAAGGGGGAATGGAACGAAAAGGCTTGCGTAAGAGAGAGAATTTCTCCAAAGAGTGTTGTCTTCGGGCGATAAAGCCTCAATGTGTATTTTCCCACTGAGCTTGGGAATGCGATTTAATATCTTTCGCTATTTCACGACTGAGGGTACGGAATTCAGAATAAATGCTAGGGCACCTAGATCTTTGCCAAAATTTCCGTAACCTGTTGCGTTGATAAATTTTGGATTTAATCTCGGGGAGAGGATTTTGGAGCATTTTTAAATTTTGGTTTTGAAGCCTCAACGAAAGCTTCGGAGAAATTTTGATTGAGTTCGCTGATAGCTAGCTCAATATTTTCATTGCTGGCGAGGTCGGTAGAGGGGAGGGGTTTTTTACTGAGAACGAATTTAAAATTGCTCCAATTGGTAGAGAGCTGCTCTGGATTTTTAATTAAAGAAGTGTTTAAATTAATTTCCAGAATAACGGGGTAGTGATCAGAGCTGAGATCGCTAAGAACTCTGACACTATGATTGTAGGGGATGTGTTTGAACACCGCCAAGTCGATAACGCTTCCGAACCGCTGGCGCGGTTGGAGGTGTGTGGCAGTCTGCGGTGCGACCAGTTTCGCTCCCCTAAGGTTGCTAACTAGGTTACGCAGCGAGATGCCATATCGGGTGTTCTTGACATTGTGCCAATCCACATGAGAAGCATTAAAATCACCAGCAATGATACAGTTACTTCCAGAATTGAAAATTTTTTTAAAATCCTCTGAAGGGAATCGGCTTTGTGCACTTTTTTTTTTCGAATGTACGCCGATATAATATTCAGGGGAGGGGCATTTTTAATTTTAATTTGCACAGCAGTGGCGTCAATTCCCGGCGTTGCAGGAAGAGGAACCCTGTTGTGCACGATCTCGTTTTTACAATAAATGGCCGTGCCGCCTCGCGTTACGGTATGGGGGAATTCAATCTATCGTCTTTGAATAGACGATAGTTTGCGATCTGGGGGTCGATACCTGGCTCAAGCCAGGTTTCCTGACCAAAAACAAATCAAAGTTTTGCTCGTTAACAAATTCACGGACTTCGTGGATTTTGTTACGCAAAGAATTTGCATTCCAAAATCCAATCTTAAGAGATTTTTTCACGTGAACTGGGAAAATTAGGCCGGGAGGGAGCGAAGCTTGCAGTAAGCTTCGAAGATATAATACGATTTATCCACGTCCGCAGATGCCGAGCGGAGCGCGGAAGGAGTTTTTAAACGCCCCTGCAGAAGATCTGTTTGTCAATACAAGGAGTATCCTCGATGATGACAAGCAGGTCTTTTAGAAGACCGGCGTTTACACTGGCATCTTTTCTAGGGGCCGGTGTAGGGAGGGCAGTAGAAGTAGTTGGGCTAACATGCTCCCTGGGAATTTGGTTTTGGACTACTTTAGAGTAGTCCAAATTAGGCGAGACTTTTCTCGCCTTGGAAATATCAGGGCGTGGGGCCTGAGGTGTAGTTTTTTAGGAACGTTTTTTCGGCTTATTAGGGCCGTTTTTATTTTTACTTTTATTTTGGGTTTTTTTTTCTTTGCGTTGTTTGGGTGCTTAGGCAGCGACTCCAGTTTGCTGCATGCGCACCCGAACAATTGGCGCACTTCATTTGTTCGTTAAAGTCGAGTGTGCAGTCCTTGGCCGAATGTGGCCCTGCACATTTCACACAGCGTGGCGGGAGGTGGCACACCTCCGAAGAGTGAAACCACCCTTGACACCGCCAACACTGGTTGACTTTATTTCCCCGTTCGAACGGCTTCACCTCAATTCGGGTCCCGAATAATTCGGTGAAGTCGTAGATTTTATGTGCCTCCGCACCGTTCTCGATCTGAAGGTAGAAGAGAGGCATGGGGGCTTTCGAGCGGTAGTTCTTCATTTGCGAAATTTTCGCAACTTTGAAGCCCTCCGCCTCGATTTCGGATTTAATATCGTCGGGCTCCGTGTTGGAGGGAAGCCCGCGAATGACGACCTTAATCGGTCGGTCTTGCTTGAGCATAAAGCTCTTAAATTCAACCCCAGACTGTTCGAGCCAGTGGCTGAGGTTCCTGTATTCGAGCTCGTCTCCTACAGTTACCTTCAGGAAACGGCCCGACATCTGGGATTGGAATGAAGGGGCAATTAATTTGGCAAGAGCCACTAGTTGCCTCCAATCTCCCTTTGGAGATACGAAAAACGGTGGGATGCGGGGCTTTTTAATCACCTCTGGCACCACGACCTGATCCTGCAACTCGGCTGGTTGCGAAGAATCCATTTCCTCTTCCTCGCCTTCCAAACGCGCGTCTTCAACAGAAGTCGCGGAAGGAGGGGTAGGGGAAGGTGGGGGGGACGAGCGGGGAGAGCGAGCTTTCCTAACAAGCTGCTTGGGGGAGCGAAGCCTTCAGAATCAACGCTTCGCTTTCCCGCCTTTTTACCCTTACGGGGGAGAGGCGGGGGTGAGGAGGAACCGCTGCCGTTTTCGACTTCTGGTTCTTCACAACAGGGGGATCGATTGGCTTGTTCTTCAATCGGATCAGAATTTTGTCCAGCTCTTTCTCCGACGCTGGAATTCTGAAGAGAGGGACATCGAGTTGGGAAAGAAGTAAATTTACTCTCTCACCTGCTTTAGTGACTTCTTGATGGTAATCTTGAAGTTTCGGGTCGTTTGGTCTGGCGTTCGTCAGTTTACGGGCCCAAGCCGCGTAAACGTTCCGGGCGCGGATCGCTTCCCGAAAAAGATCCGATTTCTCTGCTATGAGTTCATCTCCGGTGGTTACTTGAGATGGCGAAGCTCCCAAGCCCGTGGTGGTGGTTAATGTGACGGTAGAGTCTGTCCTTTCGGACCAGTTCGTAATAGACGTCATGTCTCCACGACGGTCGAAACGAGAATCCCTATTTTTGCATGAGATCTTTTGAATTTCAAGTTTATTTTCGGATCGACCCAATTCCATTTCCACGCCCACTTCTCTGCGAGCGAACGGCCTCGGCCAATCAGATCGCAGGAAAGTGGTGCGACTGTTTCTTCGGCCGACAGATTCACTCTGTCGCCGTTCCAGCAGAATTGTTCTGCCCATTTTTATTATATCTTTTAAAATTAATTTTAAGTAAAATCACTAATTCGGCCCTTAATTTTAAAATTCTGATGAGGAGGTACGCCCCGTTCCGGGGCAGGCACTCCGTAAGTTACATGCCACTTGCCACTTTGAACGTTTAAGTAAATTAAGGCGGATTGTAGGAATCTAGGAGAATTCTCCTAGGTCTTTTTTGTGCATCCAGAGGGGTGTAATTTTCGAGATTGATTATATTAGAATTATTGATGTTGGGGAGATTGTCATAAAATTTTTTGACTAGGTCTTGAATATGTTTTTTAAAGGGAGGTATTTTGATTGCTCTATAAATGTTTTTGTTGGAGTTGTATCTACATGCTCTCTAACAATACATCAAATGATGGAATTTTGAGCTGTTTCAAGGATTTTTATATTTGTATTAGCTGCGTAGCCCCATATGGGACATCCGTAGCTCAGAATTGGTCGCAAAACGGCCGTATAGAGAAGTACTTTATTGTATAAATACATATTGGAGTTCCGGCAAATTAAGGGGTAGAGTTTCTTTAATGCGATCCAGAATTTATCTCGCGCGTAAAGAATATGAGGCTTCCATGTGAGTGTTTTATCGAAAGTAATTCCAAGGTAATTAGTTGTTTGAGACCTCAGCGTAGTGGTGTGGAATATAGAGTGGGCGGCGCAATTGGTTTACGAGCTTTAGTGAATAACACCGCAACGGTTTTATCCACGTTGATTTTGATCTTCCAGTCGTTGAAGTATTTTTCGAGTAGAGCCAGGTGTTTGTTTAGTGCTATTGTAACTGATTTTGTATTTTTGTAAGTGGCTGAGATCGCAGTGTCATCAGCATATAGATTAATCATGGTGCGTGGGTGTGAAGGTATATCATTAACGTAAATGTTGAATAACACAGGGCCCAATAGGGAACCCTGTGTTACCCCAATGTTGACGCGGTGTGTAATTGAGAGCGTGTCGTTCACTCCGACTTTGTATTTCCTGTTAGTAAGGTAGGAGTATAGAATATGAATAATGGCAGGTGGAAAATTATAAGTAATAAGTTTATAAATGAGTCCGTCTATCCAGACACGGTCAAATGCCTTTTGGATATCCAGGAAGACAGCACCAGTGGTCCTGCCTCTCTGAAATCCTGAGGAAATTTTTTCCGTTAATCTGAGTAGAGGGTGGTAAGTAGAAAGTTGTTGGGTGAATCCAAACTGGTTAGGGTTTAAAAAGTTAGTGCTATAGATGTGGTTTTTGATTCGATTTAGAATTATGTGCTCAGCAATTTTGCTGAGCGAAGATAATAGAGAGATTGGCCGGTAGGCATGTGGAGAATTTTTGTTTTTTCCAGGCTTGTGAATTGGAAAAACAATTGCAACTTTCCATTCAGTTGGAAAGTGCCTGAGTAATAAAATTTTATTTATAATGTAGGTAAAAATTAGAATGATTTTGAAAGGAAAATTTTTAATCATTTTGTTGGTGATATTATCGATTCCAGGGGCTTTGGAATTTTTTAGTTTTTTCATATAATCACAGATCTCGTCTGGGTCTGTGGGAGAGATAGGAGATGAAGGTGGAGTAGAGAAAAATCTTGTTAGTGTATTAGTGACGTCAGAGTCTATGTTGGTAGTGTGCTTCCCTGGTCTTTTATTTTCCGTGTAATTGTCTATGAAAGTGTTTGCAATTAAGTTGGCCTTCTGTTCATTGTTGCTAGCGATGCCATTGGGTCCGGTTAAATTTGGAATGTCTGAGCGCTTTTTGCGAAAGTATTTTTGCATGCGCCAGAGACTGTTATCTTGAGTTTCGAGTGATTCGAGTTTGGCGTTCCAAGTGTTTTGTGCGTGTATCCTGATTTCTTTTTTAATTAATTTTTGAAGTCTGTTGGCTTCAGTTTTGTGTATTGGATTTAGTGTCTGTTGGTATAATTTCCTGGCCCTATTTTTACAAGTTATTAAGTAATTGATGTGTTGTGGCGTGTAGTTGTGTCGGGTGTTTTTAATTGGTTTGGAAGCTAAGTTGTGGGCGGAGCTAACCGCATCTGAGAACTTTGCTACTTTTTCTTCTAACGTTGATTCATTATTGATTTTAGCATAGTCGAATAGTTTAATTTCGTTTTTAAGATTTTTCTGAAAGCAGACCAACAGGTGGTAATTGCTCTAGGATTATCTTTTAGCATTATTGGTTTTTTGTTGCTTTGCAATGTGAGTTGTTGCGGCCTGAGTTTGTGTTGGTAACGTAGTAGGAACCTGACCGTTTCGTGGTGCCATCTGTTGGGGGGTGGGAGCGGTATTCTTATTCTTTTCCTGTTGGGCTGCTGTTTGCGCAAAAGACACGTTTGGACGGACTAGACTGTTAACTATTGTAGTATAGTTTGGTTTTATTGTCGCGCCTTTGCGTGGTTTGGGGTACAACGGACATTTTGAATAGTTGGCCATGTGGCCATATGCTTCACAATTCACGCAGTACATAGTTTCGACCTTATCTATCTCACATTCACTTGTTTGATGGGGTTCCCCGCATTTAAGACATTTAGGTTTTATATGACAATTGCTTGCCGTGTGGTTAAATTGTTGGCATTTATAGCATTGGGTCACCCCTTTGCTATCGTAGCCCTCTACAGTTACGTTTAAAAATGAAAGTTTATCTAGCTTAAAAATATTGGCGTTAGTCATGTTTCTCGGTAAGGATACCAAGAATACTGGGAGTAATTGATTTTTTATTTTTCCAGTTAGTTGGGAAACCCGATCAACGGTGAATCCCAGATCGATTAGGTCGTTTTGTATATCTTCGGGTTTTGCTTTTTTGGGTAGTCCTTTAATCACTAACTTGATGGGTCTTTCTGCTTTGAGTTTAATAGAGTTGAATTGGTATTGGATTTTTTCGAGAAAAGTAAGTTCATGGTATTGATCGTGTGTATCGCAATATACTCGCCGGTCATTTTACTACGAATTTTTGGCATGAAGTTGTTTATTACTCTCATTTGCTCTCGGAAGTCTAAAGTTATTTTTAACATTACTGGTGGGGGGAGGTTCTTCGTAAGATCGGCTGATTTATTAACGGTGGCATTGGTCGTGGGTTTTTTCTTATTATTTACAGTGTTAACATTGTTGACAAACGTTGCGGTCGAGGTTACTTCTACGGGATCGATTTCAGAGTCATGAATTTCAAGGGCGTTGAATTTGTTGGAGAGATTGATTTTAAAGTTTTGTTCAGTAACCAGTGGAGTGTTTTGATTTTTAGAAAGTTTACGGTTGGGTGGGGAAATAAATTCAGATTAATTGTCTTTTCTTTTGAGTGAGGCAGTTTTCGGTAGAGTAGGAAATTCATTATCATTAATTTTGGTGGGAGTATTTAAAGGAGTGTGGTGTTCTGCACAACCGGGGTATCACAGCTGGGAAGAGAGGAAAACTCACTTACCGTTAGTGCGTTGAGGGCGGTGTAGTTGTCCAGTCTTTGAAGATGTTCTTTCATGATATGGCAGTCTTCGTCAGTTAATCCATGAAGTTTGAGGGATCTTATGTTAGCCTTGAGGTTCTCGATGGTGATGGTGTAGTACTTTATGTTTCTTGCCAGTATTTTCATCTGCTCACAGTTGGTGAGGTGTGGAGTTCCGGGGCGGGAGTCATCTTGGTGTAGAGGTTGTTCGTTATCCGTAGGGTGTCGATCGTCATTGTTATCCATTTCATTAGTCAATTCAATATCCAAGTCCATATCCGGGGTCGTATCCAAAATTTCCGTCATGTTGTCTTTTGATTTAGATAAATCAAATAGGCAGTAGTAAGCAGTAGGCTCTAAAAGAGCTCAAAGTGATACTGAAGTGGCGCAATCAGTACGCTGGCACTGTGCACCGGAATTCGTATGCGGAGCGTTCAAAAAGTACGTCCGGACGCTAACGTGTCACAGGCCGTTGGAGGGGTAGATGAGCTGGGGGGTCACTGGGAAACTGGGTTATTTGCTAACCCTCCGTCCCATATCTAATATTGTATATGTTTCCTTACTGTGGAAAGTGGAAGGTACAATGGAGTAATAAATAATAAAAAGTGTTACAGAGATCTTCATATGTGAAAAATAAATGTAAATAGTCCTTGGTTATGTAAAAGTCCCTTGAAGTTACATATTTTGCACAAAAAGTTCAAGTAGTATAGTCCATTCATTATTCACGCGACAGTTCACAGGGAGCCGTGCGACACTTAACCGGTGGCTCTTAGTCAGGATGATTGATGGGGTGCAGAGGTGACAGGCAGGCGAAGAATCCAAAAGTCCAGAAGCAGTCAATTCTCGTCGTCGGAGTAGAAGAAGCACTATGATTGGTCCAACTGAAAAGTGAGTAAACCTCTCTATTGGTTTGCATGTTGCCGCAATAGTTGCAACGGGAAGGGGTAATGATGTTAGAGTTAGGCGAAGCAAAAATAATAGAATTTAATGCACTTTAAAAATTAAGACTAAGAAGAAATCTTAGTCGCTCGCACTATCGTAATGGTTGAGTAGAGTATTGATTTGCGCAATAATTTGCGACTTTGTGAGTGATGACTTAGAAGTTGTTTTATCGGGGCCAGGTGCTGGTTGAGCGGTAACTGTCTGTGGGGATGCCATTAAACTTATGTTTTGAACGAGTGTAGCGAGTGCATGAATAGTTTGCTGGAGCGTTTGAGTGATTAGATTGAGGCAGTCATTTTGGGTGTTGGGAATTTGACTCGATACGATAGTGGGGGTGGGTATTTCCTTGATAGTCTGTGTGCCGATCGGGGCAGTCACGAGTGGTGCCATCTGGTGCGTCGTGCTGGACTGATTAGTTTTTTGCGTTACTTGAGCATAAGAGATATTGGGCTTGATATAGTTATTCGTTAAAATTGATTTTGAATTAATATTAGCGCCTTTGCGTGGTTTAGGGAAGAGGGGACATTTGCTGTAATTGGCCATGTGGCCGTGAACTTTGCAGTTGACGCAGTAACGGGTGTCGAGCATCTTAATCTGGCAGTCTCGGGTTTGGTGATTCTCACCGCATTTTAAGCACTTGGGAGTTAAGTGGCAGTGTTCTGCCGTGTGATTAAATTGATTGCATTGAAAGCATTGGATTACTCCTCTGCTTTCAAAGCCTTCAACTGTGATGGATAAATATCCTAATGTTTTTAAGTTAAAAATACTCATGTTATAGTCGTTTCTGGGAAGTGAGATTGTAAAAACTGAAAGTAATTGTTTCGTGATATTGCCTGTTAGTTGAGTAACCTTGTTAATTGTAAAGCCCAGATCATGAAGATCGGACTGTATTTCTGCCGTTTTCGTTGTTCGGGGAAGGCCCTTAATTACAACTTTGATGGGTCGCTCGTGTTTCGGAGTAAAAGAGTAGAAAGGGTATTTTAGCTCAGTGAGTAGTTGTTTGAGTGTGTCGTGTTGCGGTTGAGTGTCTGTGTACAATTTTACGTAATTTCCAGCGGCTTTAATTCTTAGTATGGGCATTTTGCTAGTGAGAGTTTTAGTGTGCATTCGTAGTTCGTCAGTTATCAGTAACATGATGGGGGGAGGCAATTTCGGTGGTTGTGTGGTATTAGTTTTACTAGGAGACGTCACGGGTGATTTATTGGTTGAAACTTGGGTTTCTATTGGTTCGTCCGTTTCGGTAATGTCAAGAGCACTAAAGGCGTTGTTAAGATTGATTTTAAAGTTTGATTCGGGGTTTACATTTAAGTTTTTTGTTAGCTTTCTAGATGGGGGTAGTGAATCCTTCTGTATCTTCCTTACGTTTAATCTGGGTTGTTGTAGTTGGGCCGCGTGCGTTAGGCTTAAGTGGAGAGTTTTGAATGTCGTGTCGCGAACAGTTAGGGATGCCACAGGGGGGTAGAGAGGTGTACTCACTTACCGCTTTTTGTAGTCTTGAGTTGTAGAGTTCCATAAAAGATGTTTCGCTCTGTACCATCGGATTGGTCGAGTCAATTCCTTGGTCGATAGCTAGTTGAAGTGACGTTTCTGCCGACTCGATGGAGATCGATAGCATTTGGATGTAGCTGGCTAATTGTCGGAGCTTTTTACAATTCAGTTGAGCGGGGCCATCCTTCTCTGGCGTTCCGGGTCGTGAGGCTTGAGGTGATGCGGGAAGTGGAATGTCCATCTCGGTCACTTCGGGTGGCTCTTCAGAGGCAGTAGAGTCATTACAGTTGCGCCTGGGAGTCGGGGTTATCTTCGTTCGTCGTTGTTCGGGAATCGGTATATGTTTCTTCCGAACCATGATGAAGAAAGCAGGAAGGTCAATTCAGCAATTCAGTTGAATAGAAGTAGCAGGTGCCGGGCTGAAAGCGTTTTCAGCCGGCGAAAGTAGCGTGCCGTGGCCTGACCACAGGAACTCGTATGAGGAGCAATTACAGTGCGTCCTGACGCTAACGTGGTTCAGGCAGGAATC
>BMAU01010481.1:0-12120 GCA_019973935.1 Trichonephila clavipes | reverse complement strand
CCCTCTGAATGGTTACCTTCCTCCTGAAAAGTTATTCCCAAAGCGTTTACTCTTATTTTGAAGTTCGCTTTAAAAATGCAAGACTTCTTTCCTTTCCCCCTTTTAAAACTTGGAAGGTCGAACGGGGACAATTTTATGACCTAGTTCGGTTCCTTTGTCAAGTAAGAACCAAGAGATCAATCGTTTACAGCTAGCTGTTAAGTTTCCTTGGGCAATCTTGTATGAAAGCTGTAGTGGAACTCGGTGTTTCTTTCTCCTATATGTTCAGTCACAGTAAAATTAAAACAAAATGAAGGGTAAAAAAAAGGAAAAAATGAAATAAATAGTATGTTAAAAGTTGAAAAATTTCTGTCATTTTTTAAAAATTAAATTTTTTTTTTTGGTATTTGCGATTTGAACCAGAAAAAAACATCCTGTATTCATTTTTGAATATGAGAGTAAGAAAACGCACTCACTTTCCTGTTTTTTAAAAAAAGTAATGAGGTAAAAAAGAGCAAAGGCCCTATCTCATTTTTTAAACAATAAGACAATAAATGGTGCATACGGTGATATACATACGGTGATTATATTTATGAAATAAAACCGATCTTTTTCTCTATTCAGCTATATTTTTAATTTAAAATAGCATAAAAAAGGATTTCAATACTTTTAATTTATTTTAATTAAAATCATATAAAAAGATATTTTTATGTTAACTGAATATTTTTCGGAAAAAAATCTAAATTTTCCTTCTTAGTGTTCTCCTTTCGAACTTCTTGTATTAAATAAAAATTCCTTTTCTACATCGGCATTTGTGATGGATATAACACACATTCAGTCAATAATTTTTAATTTTAATGGGGGATATACTTCTTCAAATGCGCATGACAGTACTTCTAACCATTTTCTACTCAAGTTAAATTTCTTATCTTTCTGTTTCTTTTATTACAAGGAAAAATGTCACACATCGATAACTACATTTTCACACACAATTCAGTCATTACAAATTCTATTGTGAGAAAAGTTCTACCTAATTAATTTTGTCTTTCAAAAACAGTACACTTAAAACAATTTTGTTCAGTGAAGTTAACCGACAGTTCCACAATGTATTCATACCAAATTTTAAAAACAAATTTAACACTTGGAAATGTATCCTTTATTAAATTTTTCAGTATACACAAATATTTCCTGCTGTAGGGAAGATATAGTATGAGATGTGGTGTGCGGTTGTGAAAGAATGTTTTCGTACGTGTAGACTATTTTTTTTTTGAAAATTTAAATATCACTGAAGCTGATCATATAACTGCAAATGAACCTTACTTTAATGTGTGCTGGTATCAAAGTAAAACACTTTACAATATTAAACAGCCTATGGGTTTATATTCAATATCAAACTATTCGCAAATGGCTTACAACTTCTATTCAAATTGTAAAGAAACTGAAATATAAATATATCTTACTGCAGTCAAAAATATTCATATGTAATATGTAATTCCTCCACTTATTTCAGTACATTTTAAAAACTGTAGCTGAATGCAATTTTTATATTTATAAACGAGGCATAAAAGCTCACACAGTCGTAAAAATGTCTTTATCATTTTTAAATATACTACTATAAAACGTATATGGATTGTAAGATCAGTTGTAAAATCCTAAAAGCTTTTAGAGGAGCAAAAAACATGTAATTTTGGATTGATCAAATTTTTAATATAATACACAAATATACATGTTATTAAGCAAATACATTTGAAAAATCAAACTTCCTTCTGAAATAAACGTAATTGAAAGAAAAATGTTTAATTGCAAATGAGTGGAAATACATGTTTATCTAAGGGTATCCCCAAAGTGAGGCAATCCTCAAACTTAAGACTCAAACTCAGTGGCACAACAATCCATGAGGGTCAGGAACTACTGTGCCCATCATAATACACGTGACCATTGGATGCTGAAATGCATGAACAGATGTCCTGATTTGGTGGTCTGTCTGAAGAGAGACCTTCAGTGTTTAAGACTCCAAGCAAGCTTGGTACTCATTTATCGACCCAATGTAGCTGGGATGAAAGGCAGAGTCGACCTTGCGCAGCCCGTTAATAGAACCCCAGACCTGTGGTGTGGAAGCACTATACACTACCACTCGATCCTATTCGGGGAAAAATAAAATTTAATGTTAGAATCTTATATAAATCTCAATGAATGAGGGAGTCCAAACTTTTTTTTTTTTCATGTAAACTGTTTAGACAGAAATGGTTAATTATGAACATTTCACAAGTTGCATAAATTAAAAATTAACCGTTATAGTTTACATAAATTTGTAAGGGTGCAAAAGGTGTATTTCGGCTGCACGAATTATTTTTAAAAGGAATACGGTTACGAAAAAGTAATACAAATCTATCTAAAGTAGGGTTGGTTACCTTACATATTGTCAAACACAACAATGTATTGGAAGCCAATTGCACAATTCGTTGTTATAAAAATGTATGGAAATTACAAGATTTATTTTTGCATTTGTAATTTATATATATATAATTTTTCCTGGGAACTTTAAAAGCTAGAGCGGCATCCGTGGTTCTCTCTCTGTTTTCCAGATCGCCCCCTGACTAAGCCGGCTCTGCCATAGTAAGTGAAAATGCCGGATTTTGTTTGTCAAGATCATTTATAGCAGACTGCATTTTTCATGTATTTTAGATGGTCGTTTTATATTTTCTACATCAATATCTTAATGTCTGAATTTAAAATTACATAAAATTCTTGACATTCGCATCAATGACCATGATAATTTTTATTAGTATATGAATGTGTCATCAAACGATTACATGACTATTATTAACATATTATTTTAACCATTTAATTAATATTAAGTATAACATAACGCACACAAATTTTCTGAACTTTAAAATAAATATTTCGAAAACTATTTCAGATATACTCAAAATTTTTCATTCCTACACTTTAGTTTCTTAGTTTTGCTTCTATGTAAGAATTTATATTGTAATTGTATATTCATCAATTTTTTAGTATATTTTGCTCTTAGCATGCAGTTTTCAACTGAATTGTATGAAATCTTTGAAATATATTAAAAGATACCAAAGAAGGCTATATAATAAAATTTGAAATTTTTATTATACTCAAACAATTGCTAAAACTTATGGTAAATAATATTAAACTGCGCGATGCATTTTTTTTTTTTCGAAATTTCAAATGGAATTTTCTAACATAAAATTTCTAGCTTTATACGGTCGAGATTTCAAAAAATATCAGATTTTAATTACTTATTCAATTAGCCTTTAAAAAGATAAATGTTGAGGTATTTTGTATAAATAGATATTTTTGAACAATAATTCGGAATGTTTTTGAATAGCTCGAATTTAAAATTGATTTTTATGTTTATTTATATGCATAAATGTCTACTGTAAATGTTTCCGTATATTTTTGATTACCATTTATTCAAACATTCAAGTTATAAAAAATGTGTGAAAATCTTCCTTCATGTTGTCTTTGATGTAAACTGAAATTCAAGCACTTAAAATTCAAATATAATTCGGTGTATTTTAACAATATATAACTAGGCACTGTACTTAAACTTTCCTGAACACTTGGGCTTTGAAATGTAAAAAACAGACAAACTAATAAATCTTAATTAGTTTTTTTTTTTTCGTTATTATTTTATCAAAGTGTAAGAAAATGTTTCAAAAAATGATTTGATGAATTTTAAATTTATTCATTTTTAGTGGTTGGAAAATTGAAAAGGTTTCAAATTTTAAAGAGTTTGGTGTTTTATTAATTTTTTGGTATCTTATAATAAAATAATCATGTTTCAAAAACTGAAAGCTTTGATTAAAATAAGAAAAATGAAGCGAAAGAATATACTTAAAAAAAGATAATTTGTCTAACTATATAAAATAGCAGATTGCACTGACACGCCCCAACTTGTTACAGTTTCAAATTAATATGAAAACCAAAAGGTAATTATAACATATTTTGTGAAGGTCCCCTTGGACCTCACTTTGAAACAGGAAGAAATAGGAGTCGGATAAGAGCCAGTAGCCATTTTTATAAATAACTTTCTTTATTTGGTTTATCTTTCCCAAATAGAATCAAAGACTCATTAACAAATATATCTAAATAGTATTATGAGGTTTTAAAGGGAATGTCCTTTAAATTAACTTAAATATTTAATGATACAATTAATTAACAGTTAGAATATCGATCACGCAGAGATTACCACGATAAGAGATCCCAGATTTGTATTTAATGTTCTTATTGAACATTTAATTTTAATCTCACTCGTAATAATAAGCTTTAATGAGACTTTAATTAATATTTACCACACTGCAGTTCAGCTCAGCTTTTCTCTGAGATTAAATTATCCAACAAGAAATCTTCAATAATAAATTTAACTTCACTATAACTTTCTGCTTCAATCTCTCTCTCCTACTGCTCTAACTTCACTATTCCATTTGACTTAAATACTTTATCTAATCTACATAACAAGGAATCCTGTCCTCTTTTTGGAGCTGATTGGAAATAGGTAGGGAATTAAATTTCCCTAAAAGACGACTCAGAAGGTTAGTGATAAAGTTCCGTATAGATTTGTCACAATTTTACTTATGCGTTGGGACTTTTCAAAACTTTTAAAATACGAGGTAACAAACAAACACTTCCTGGGGTCTAAAGAAATTTCCCCGATTTTTTACGATGCCCCAGGGTCAAAACACGGGGTTTCCTGCGAGCCATAAAACTTCCTATCAGTGTCCTGCTGTGTTGCTTCCACCGTCCCTAATTATCTTTCAAGATGTTAAACCTTTAAAAGAGGAAAGGATTTCAGAAAAGTGCAGCTAATCCGCTTTTGAAAACGTTACTTGAAGGCAGAAAAATCCGTGCAGTGCATTTTCGAAGCATCTTTACAAAGACGGAATTTTCCGTGCTATCCGCTTAGAAGGTTAATCATTTACGCAGATCGTTCTCCGACTATGACCATTGTAGCGCATGCAAATGACGACAAATCACTAGATTTGCTCGATCAGTGCAAAAGTCAGGAAACACCGGAAACCAGAGTAGCATTCGGTAGCCCCACCGATACCAAACTCGTATGAGGTGACTGTCGTAGATGAAACAAAAGCGTGGCTCATCGGAGAATATGACTCTGTATTATTATTTTTTGGGGGGGGCACATAAGTTTAACACGGAAGCGTTGGCACTGAAGTTTCAATAATGATCCTCTTAAAGGCAACCAGGAATGCAAGGCTCTGGTTATTAATAGACAGATAATGACCCTGATGAATATTCGGCCTACCAGGATCTCCTGTTCGTGTTGCTATAAATCAACTGTGGGACAGCTTTCACAGTCAGTGTGTCATGGATACGCTTAGATGGCTGTCTAGCGATATGACACACGGACCAAGTGTGTTAAACGTTTGACTACTGAAACTGTCTTCGAGGCAGTTGGTATCTCTGTTATGTTACGTTTCCTGTGCAACGATAAATAGCCCACAATCTTGTTTCCTTTGCCATTTGATGACTCGACTATTGTTTCATTTTCTTTTATCATACTAATTGAGTGCAAGACAGCATTTGGGATAGTTTACATAACTCGATTAGCTTCACCTGCTTTTCGTTTTGCATCTTTTTCTGACTATTCCTTCTTGGTATTGCATTTTTACCTTCACACAGTATAAGTATAATTTTATTTGTTGTTGTTGTTGCGCCCCCATTGATCAACAGTGCTAGACCAGGTCCATGACATCGTACACTTTCAGAAAGTCAAACACCAGCAAGGGAACGTCTGCTAAGTCCTGCTTGGTGAGCAGGCGTGGCCGCTCAGAAGAACAGTTCGTGCACATTTCAAAGCTCCTGCGCCCCACCTTCGGAAAATTTCATTGATTTTGATATAGCCCACTTCGAAAGCGGGATGAAGGTTTGTGACAAACCTATACGGAACTTTATCTTTAACCTTCTTTGGTCGTCTCTACACGGGAAATTTAATTCCCTACCTATTTCAATCGGCTCCAAAGAGGACAGGATTCCTTGTTATATACGAGATTAGATAAAGTATTTAAGTCAAACGGAATGAAGAAGTAAACAAAAGGCAGTAGGAGAGAGATTGAAGCAAGGAAGGTATAACGGTGAAGTTAGATTTCTAGGTGGATAAATCTCAAGAAGAGCTGAGCTGCAGTGTGGTAAATATTGATTTATATATTTAAGTCTCAATTAAATTTTCATATTAGGGTGAGATTAAAGTTAAATGTTCAATAGGAACATTATTGAATATAAATCTAGGATCTCTTTTATCGCGGTAATCTCTGCGTGATCGATATTCTAATTGTTAATTAATTGGATCATTAAATATTTAGAAGTTTATTTAAAGGAAAGTCCCTTTTAAACTTCATAAAACTATTTGAATACATTTATTCCAATAAGTCTTTGATTCTATTTGGAAAATAACCAAATAAAGAAGTTATTTATAAAAATGGCTACTGGCTCTTATCTGACTACAAAATTATTCTCGTTCTCAAAGTGAGATCCAAGGGGAACTTCACAGAGTTTGATCCTGTCTTGTAAAACCGTGGCCGAGAGCCTCCAGGACGAGAGCACTGACACCAATGTGCTCTGGGGGGGTAATCAAGCGGTCTTATTCTGGTGTTTAGTTTCTAGAAAAATCTCCAAAAAGGTGAGGGTGCGTAACTAAATAGCCTCAGTTTTATGACTAGTTATTTTAATATCTTATGGTGAATTCATGTGTTAGTGGATTGTTAAGAATACGTTAGTAAATTTTGAATTGGTTTTTAAACATGTTTAGAATATAAACGGATAAATTCTATATCCATATACAATCTTAGTCAATTAGTATCCATTTTGCTATACGGGAAGGGAAAAAGCATTACTTCTCTACAGTTTCAAAGGAGACGAATGACTTTTGGATACATTTTTTTTTACTTCTGGGACCAGTACAGGTAGTCTAGTTTGTGAAACAGCAAATTAGTAAACAATAAATTCAAGCTTATATTTCTTTATAACTTGACCATGACTTGCTAGTATGAAAGTCTATTAGGAATAACTCATATAGATTAAATGAGGACTAATCAATAGTTTGGGGCACAGCAGAAATTTAACTATTTTGACCTTTAATATGGAATATTAAACTTTACTATACTAAAGTCTACACACTATATGGGGTAATTTCGAAGTCTACTATCAGCAACTATCATGTAGATCAATGTTTCTTAAATTGGGGTCGTGGTCCATATGGGGTCACCAAAATTTTTAGGAATTTTGATACATCTTTTTTGAATAAAATAACTTGTTCGCCATTAACAAAGAATTACAAAATGGATTTTAATACGAAGTCCATGCAGATTTTTGGCTGAGGGTTGCAAAGAGTTTTCAAACTTCAGTACAATATTTTTTATCTTTTTCTACTAGTAATTTTATTGAGTCAACATTTCGTCTTTAACTAATAAAAAATCAAAGTATCAATCAAATCTAAAAAGTATTTGAGGAAGCATTTCGTCCAGGGTGTTGACTATTATTCCAAGATTTAATAACATAATTAAGGAATCAGAACATGTTGAAAATGACCAAAATTTGGTCAAGACAGATATTTTTATTTTTATTGAATAGAGCTATCATATTTGGCAGCTTACAAAGCATACTTTATTTTTGTTTCTACACTACCTAGAGGGCCAAGTTACAATCAATTGTATAAAGTTAAACCAAAATTGGGTCTTATATCTACCAGAAGTAGGCATTTAAATTTGCTTAAAATCTATCATGGCGAGCCTGATAACTCAAATGTTACAAATGTATTTCTACAAAAACTTCTTGACCCTGATCAATATTGTGTTATTTTCTAGAGAATGTACTAAAATATTTCTTATTGTATGAATACTTTTGAGTTATGGCTTGATATTTAAATAATAAGTCCCATAAAGAATGTCACATTTCTTATTATGTTTACTCAATCAGTTCTAAACTTTCCAAATTTTTAATAGGCCATTAAAATGTTATTCTTTCCTAGATAAATGCATCTAATTTGTTTTTAGTAAAGCCTTACTAATAAAAGGTAATTACTTTTTCTCTAACAGCTTTAACGTTTTCAAAATATTGGTAAAATTTCATTTATAATTGTGATTTTTCTAAAATTTAAAAGTAATTTATTTTAAATATTGTTATTTAAATATTAATATCTATTGGTATTGAGTCCATAAAAACATTTATAATGTTTTAAATATGTTGTTTTTGTTTAAAAGTATTTCAGATATGTTCGGATACCTTAAAAATAAATACATTCTTCCCATTGATACTTTAATCTTGTACATGCGGTTGCTAATAAAGACGGTGATCTGATGAACTCAAAATGATTACACCAAGTTGTAATTACATATATAATTTACCATGCTAATTACGTTATATGACGTTTTTTTATTTTTGTTACTTAACTAAAATTTTTATATTCAGTAAAAAGCATTGTGCAGATGTTTATTATTGCAAAATAATAATGTACTTCAAATAAAACATATATGAAAGTGCCCAGAAGCGAGTGTAAACTTTGCTCAATGTGTATGGGGCAGCTTCACAATTTTTACAAAAATGGGATCACCAACCCGAAAGTTTAGAACCCCTGGCGTGAATCAAATAAGACTAATTTATCAGACAAATACTTTGGCTCGTAGCAGAAATTTAACTATTTTGTACTTGAATATGAGGATAGTGTCATAACTATAATTATATAATTATGCAGGAGTTACCCAAAACGATCGCATAAACTCTGCACAGCTAGATTCCTCATTGGGAGTACATAAAAACTGCCCAAAGAAGCATTCCTGTACGATCCATAGTTTACGAGAGAAATACGAAAAACAAAGTATGATGTCACTGCCTGTGCAAGAAAAAACACTTTATTGGACATCAACAACAATATTTGAGTATCTTTCCCGACGATAATGTTTAAAACGTTCGCCGAGCGTATCATAGCGTCATGGTGTTTTCTCAATGAGGTCTTTAACCGAGTTCCTGATGACATACCATTAGCGGCAATACACAGAGCTTTGGTTCCAGCATGAGATGGGACTCCGGCGCATTTCTGTGCTCTTGTACGTGATTGGCTGGATATCGCATGCCCGACCGTTGGAGATCAGACGTCGGTCCTGTTCTATGGCCTCCATGTTCACCAAATCTTACACCGTTGGTTTTTCAATGGGGCCATCTCAAGGAACTGGTGTATCGAGACGTAGTGACAACATAAATGGGGCTTAGTTGCTCGCCTGCATGCTGCTTGTACTTCAGGGGACCCCACGGTGTTGCGACATGCTGATGACAGCCATTCCACTGCGTGTTCGAAACCTGCTGACATGCACGGCGGACACTTTGGGCATGCCTTTAATTGTGCTTATACTCCTGTTGATATGTTAAAAAAGTGTTTTTTTTTTTTCTTGCACCGGCAGTGACATCATACTTTGTTTTCGCATTTTTCTCGTAAGCTATGGATCATACAGGAACGCTTCTTCCGGGCAGTTTTATGTACTCCCAAGGAGAAATCTAGCTGTGCAGAGTTTATGCGGTCGTTTTTGGGGCACCCTATATATTAAACTGCCCTTCATTTTCCTAACTTCAATATCCCCCATTTGAGGGTTTGTTTAACATGCAATCATTCTTTAATTATTCCATAGCTGGATCTGTGTGCTTCAATACGAACACTCGCAATTTGGTGTTTTTAACTAACAATACGTGATGAAAAAAGAATGCAATATCACATCCCTTTGATTAAAAGGACTTTTCACAAAGCATCTCCAAAATAAGAATGTTTAGTTACAATATTTTCTTACCACACATCAAAATCTTTTTTAAAAAAATTAAAAATTCAATTGTAGATTTTAGATTGCGAGATATTCATTAATTAAATATATTCCTCCATTTGAAATTCTTTAATGATCTTATATTATTTATAATGAAATACTATAAAGAAAAACAAACTGTAAATACCGACATCGACAAGAATTTATTATTATTATTATTTGTAATTAGAGTGGATGGCAAATGATAAATAATTTTTCCAATACTTTCAAAATCTTAATAGAACTAAATTAATCTGTAAAAAACATTAGAAAACAAAAAATCTATTACTTAATGCTTTCTAATTTATTCAAACATGATATTCCTTTCAATAAAAAGTATTCAATTTCTGTCTTTAAGAGATCGATACCTATTTTCCATATAAAATTTAGCTAAAGTTATAAACTTATTTAAATAAAGTTGAATTAAAAAAAATTTTTTTTTTATAGAATTTAAACATTAAATAACATCTTTTTTTTTTTTTTCTGCGGAGGAGGTAACTGGAAAATGTATATCTTTGACTCAGGGTAATAGTCACTATAGGATAGAAACTTATGCATAGTCCTTATTTGTATTTTTCCGTTAACATAATGATATATATATATATATATATATATATATATATATATATATATATATATATATATATATATATATACCACACACTATTCTAAAATTAAGGACGAAATCGAAAAATTAGCATATCAGCTGAACGAAGAGGCAGAGCGGACAGAAAGACCAATCAGGAGATTAAGTAAAAGGTGATGTACGGTAGCACATGCGCAGATATGCGGGTAGACGTAATGGGGGGAGTGTCTGCGGAGTAGTATAAAGCATGTTGTTGGTGTAAGATCAGTATTTCTACGGCAACCCAAAGAGATTGCACGCCGTATAGCAGTTAAAAATCCCACCGAGTTGCTGCCTCAGCGAGAAATGGCGAATAATCAATCTGTTAGACGACATTTGGATGCTTTTACCCAGTCGAATCATTGGGTAGTTGGAGGAGGAGGCCGCAGTGTGACCAAAGTGTGGCTGCAGAGTTCGGAATTGCTCACAGCAGCATCGTTTCACGACTTTGGGAGACAATTTCAAACTACGGGAACAGCTAGGGTTTAGTGGTCGTCCACGAGGAACCACACCCGCAGATGATCGGTACATTGTCTTACAGGCCAGAAAAACAGGCGGCAGACAGCGGGAGAAATCCCTAAGAACACGACACAGGCGACTGGACGACCGATATATCGCGTTTCGTGACCAAGACGCTGCGCATGGTGGTGGTCTGTTTACGGCGCCGCCCTGTACGGTGTGTACCTTTAACGCCTGCCCATCGGAGAAGGCGTTCTCTGTGGTGCCGGGAACACCGGAATTGGAGAGACAATGAATGGGGACGAGTACTCTTTACAGATGAGAGCAGATTCAGTTTGAGTAGCGATTCTCATCGCATACTCATCTGGAGAGAGCGGGGAAGCCGCAATCATCCCTCGAACATCATTGAAAGGGACAGGTATGGAGGTCGCGGTGTTCTCGTTTGGGGAGGCATCATGCTTGGTAGTCGTACAGACCTTCACATCTTCGACGCAGGTTCAGTCAACGGGACCCGTTATTGTAACGAGATTCTTCTTCCATATGTGCGTCTTTTTAGAGGCGCTATGGGTCTGCAGTTCCTTTTCATGGACGACAATGCACCATGTCATCGCACAGTAGCTGCCTAACAGCTCTTAGAGAGTGAGGATATTGAACGTATGATTGGCCGGCACGATCTCCGGATCTCAATCCCATCGAGCATGTATGGGATTTTCTCGGCAGACGCTTGGCAGCTCGTACCTTACCACCAGTAACGATTCGGGAGCTTCGATTGGCGCTGCAAGACGAATGGGCAGCAATGCCTCAACAACTCATTGACACCCTCATTCTCAGCATGGGCAAACGCTGTGAAACCTGCCTAGCAGTCAGGGAGATCATATCCCCTACTAAAGACTGGATGTTTCTTGCTGGACACCCATCACAGGGATGTTTCGGCCTTCAGTCGCATTGCGCTCCATGCTACTTTTTCAATCAAGCTTCTTTTTATCCCTCTGATTTCTCTTTTAGTAAGTGTTGCTTACATTACACATGTCACTTACGTATTGGGGATCTTACGGTATTAAATGTGTTCATTTGGAAAGCTTTTGTACAAAGTTATATTGAAAAAGCCGTCTCGTCCTTAATTTTTGCACACCAGTGTATATATATATATATATATATATATATATATATATATATATATATATATATATATATATATATATATATATATATATATATATATATATA
>BMAU01010475.1:0-38575 GCA_019973935.1 Trichonephila clavipes | reverse complement strand
AATTTCAATAACCTCGCCTTTAAGGAGTTTCTGGATGCTATAACAGCATGCCTGCTATTTTTTTTATCCTTCCAGTTACTACTGCAACAGCTGTAAAAAGCCCCCTCCCATGCTAAAATTCATTAAAATTATCTTAGAATTTACATAGGACAAAATCGGGTCTTAGGACTTGCCAATACTGTCAATTGAAACTGAACTTAAAAAACTAAAATCCTCTTCTGCTATGGATGCTATGTAAAAGGCACTTCCCGAAAAAATGTCGAAAAAAGTATCTTATTGAACAACCAGACAAATTTTTAAATAATATTTTAAAATGAACACACACACAAATAAGTTTTTGCGGAATTTTTTTTCTGTGTGTGGAAGAACAGCAATTGTTTTATTCAAAATATTGTCCATTACTTTTCCATTATACAGCTACAGCCAAAATAATGTCCATTATAGTGCCATTACTTCCCCCCATCTCTGTTAGAATGTTCCTGCGACTCCAAGCATTTGTAATGAGGGATAGCTTGAGTTTGGCTTATTTTTCAAATCTTAGATCAGTACTGTTTATAAAAATAAAAATTTAAAATTTTTGATAAGAATTAAAAATTAATTTAATTTAATAGGGAATTTAAATTATTAAAATGTGGATAAACTACTTTAGCTGTGAAAAAGAATTTGTGCGTTATCTATATTTAAAATCATAGGATTTTTTTTAGAATACGGATACCGCGTCGGAATAGCACTTCATCTTTTGTGGCCATTCACGAATCAACACGATTTTTTAAAACTTCCTATGTGAGGTGCTCAGACAGGCCATGTGCCATCAATCGGAACAAGTGATATCGGAAAGCGCAATGTCTGGTGAAAATGGTAAATGGGGTAGGATTTCTAAATTGTGTCCAAGTAGGTTTTGATCGGCGCCACAACATTGGAGATCACAACAGTGATCTCCGATCCGTGGATCAAATGATACCGGGCCGCCCAAGGAACATTAAATAATTTCCAATTCGTTAACACGGCACTTCTCGCGCAGGGTATTTCATACTCACCGCCTAACATTTTTTCCAAGACCCCCATCTAAATCTTTTTTGGAAATGAATATTTCTCGTGTAGCTGACTTTAAGGTCATATCCTTCGAGGGGAATTCTTAATACATATTTTTGGATATCGTCTCTTCGGGTATGTCATACCCTGCGCGTGAATCGCCGTTACAGTTCTACACTCTTAAAAAGCTTTCTTGCACAATGGCGTATTATTGTAGTTATGAAGAGATACACATAAGAAATGTAATAGATACAGTATTTAATAGATATAGTGCAACAGTATTTACGGATGAAGATAGTCTCTTTGCGAGAATGATGAGGGAGAATCGAATGTGTAGAGTATAGTAGCAATACTTGCTACTATACTCTACACATAATTCGATCATTACTGAGGGAGCAATTATCGACCTTGATAAAATAACCACATCACATTCAATGGCTAGAAAATTTAATCGTTAGACTATGACAACATTGTTTGTGTTGAACGTAGCGATAATAAATGCGCCAATCATTTTGTTAAAAGACTATTTTCGTCATATGCACAAGAACTTGAATTTAACGCGGAGCACATTTTCAGACAGAAAACATGCCTCAATTTTTATAAAAATTGGTGACATTGTAACTCATGCATTTGTTAATATTGTGTTTTTAAAATTTCACAATATTTCACAAATGTTAGTTTTTCCTTTTAACATGTAAAGAGATAGCTCGTTTAACATTATGCTATAGGAGAAAAAATGCGAAATAATACATATTATAAAAGAAACAATGTGTCAACTCGGATAAAAATTAGTAGTATGATAAAATATAAGTGTGATTCTCTCTACTGGATAGTGAAGCTAGAATATATATAATATTAATGTTTGAGTACTTTTACATCTGAAAAAATATTCCGAATTTTTTTTTGGATCCTATTCTTTAGTATTAGCCGAAAACAGCTTTAAATACTTAGAAATCACCTACTAAACATCGAACTAGACGCTGATTTCTGAAGTGTTTTGGATTTCGATTTACTGAAGAATGTAGAAACCCACACAAGCACACACAAAAGCGTAAAAATGATTTACGAAATTAAAAAATATTACTCGCGACGAAGACTAAAGGGGTGTGTAAATAATGTGCTGAATACCGTAATAAAAAGAGCAGAATCACTAAATTTACGCGTGAAAAATGTAATAAACATTGTATTTCGTTTTTTTTTCGCGCGAGGAATGCTGGGTTAGCTATGGAGTATTTCTCTTGGGTTTGTGCGACTTTCCATGTCAAATCACTTGAAATTAATTTTTTGGTGTTTAATGCATTTTATTCTGTGTGAAAGCATATTAAATACAATCAAATTAAAATTATTAAACTAGAAAAATCTGAAGTATAAATCATCAACGTCTCACCCTCAACTGCAGTGGCGTAGCTACCCATGGGATAGGCGATGCCGTGGACCTGGGCCCTCAAGCTGACAACCAAGCAAGCCGAACTTGCAATAATTTTACCCACATTTAAGATATAAATATAAAAAGTTGCGACATAACTATAATCAGGGCAACTCAGTTGAAAGTAATTTCGAACTATAGGAAATTCCTCCCAAATCTTTTCCTTTGTGTTGTGTTGCGAACGTTTTGAAAAGTTTATATATTATTTTACATTTTTTTTCACTCTCTATTACTTGAAAATAAACTTCCAAGTTCTATGAAAAATCTTACACCTTAAAAAATCTGCACAGGAAGCTGTTTCTTCTGGGTCATTTTATTTTTAATAACTATGGTTGATAATAAGCTTTTTTCCTGTTTCAGTATTTCGCAATCTAGTATCTGCAATAGACTGATGTTACTTTGTCCCCCTCTGTTCTTTCGCAGGGATGTATTTAAAAATAATTATATGTTCTCGTTCGTGCATTTTTTTTTTTGTATCATTTCCTGTCTATCATGTGTCAAATCGAACCTGGGTAATCACTAAATTTCACACATTTTTGTAGTATGTAGTTTTGTTTTCCTGTATGTTCTGCTGCAAAGCATGATAAGAGGTGTGCCACCTCCCTCCCCGCTGTGTAAAGTGTGCAGGACCCCACGCGGCCAAAGATTGCACACTCGAGTTCGAGGCGCCCATGAAGTGCGCGAACTGCTCGGGCGCTCATGCGGCCAACTGGAGTCGGTGCCCTAAGCACCCAAATAATAGTAAAAGAAAAAATCAAACTAAAAATAAAAACGGCCCTAAGCCAAATAATAATTCTAATAAAAAAAATAATGTAATTAATAAGCAACCTGCGCAGGCACCTCGACCTGATATTTCTAAGGCGAGAAAAGTCTCGCCTAATCTAGACTACTCTAAAGTAGTCAGAACAAAATTCCCAAGGAGCATGTTAGCCCCCTTCTACCTCTAAATCCGAATTACGACCGGCCCCTAGCAAAGATGCCAGCATAAATGCCGGCCTCTTAAAGGATCTGCTTGAAGTGATAGAGGAATCTCCCTCTATCGACAAGCAAACCTTTTGCAGGGCGTTTAAAAACTCCCTTTCTGCGCTCCGCTCGGCATCTGCGGACGTAGATAAAACGTATGTAATTTTCGAAGCCTATTGCAGGCTTCGCTCCTCAGGCTTAACTTTCCCCGCCCGTGAGTACTTCCTTAAAGATTGGATTTTGGAACGCAAATTCCTTGCGTAAAAATCCATGAGGTACGCGATTTTGTTTCAGAGCAAAACCTTGACATGTTTTTGGTCAGGAAACCTGGCTTGAGCCGGGTATCGACCCCCAGATCGCAAACTATCGTCTTACTAAAGACGATAGAATCAATTTCCCCATACCGCAACGCGAGGCGGCACAGCCATTTATTGTAAAAATGAGATCGTGCACCACAGGGTTCCCCTTCTAATTTACAAGGAATGGACGCCACTGCGGTGCAAATTAAAATTAATAATTTCCCTCCATTAATGTTGTTTCGGCCTACGTTCGAAGAAGAGAGCAGGCCATAGTTTCCCAGTAGAGGATTTTAAGAAAATTTTCAATTCTGGCGTAATTGTATCATCGCTGGTGACTACAACGCAGCTCATGTGAGTTGGCACAATGCCAAGTCGACCCGTTTCGGGCAAGCGCTGCATAAGCTAATTCGCGACCTTCGGGGGCGAAATTAGTCGCACCGCAGACTGCCACACACCTCAATCGCGTCAGCGGTTCAGGAAGTGTCATCGACTTGGCGGTGTTCAAGCACATTCCTTTCAACCATAGTGTCAGGTTATTAACGATCTCAGCTCTGATCACTACCCCGTAATTCTTGAAATTAATTTAAATACTTCAATTATTAAAAATCCAGAGCATCTTTCAACAAATTGGTATAATTTTAAATTTGCTCTTAATAAGAAACCCCCTCCCCACTGTTGAGCTCACCAGCAATGATAATATTGAGTTAGCTATTTCTGAACTCAATCAAAATTTCACTGAGGCTTTCGTTGAGGCCTCAAAACCAAAATTTAATAATGCTCCGAAAATCCTCTCTCCGAGATTAAATTTAAAATTTATCAACGAAACCTTTTTTTTTTTAAATTTTAAATAACTTAATTTTTAACTTAAACTTCCTACTTCAAGATTAATTACTCTCATTTTAGCAAGTAATTCCTAGCTCCGCGCCGAGAGTCGCGGAATTAACGTTTTCGAAGCAGCGAACACCGCGGTCGGAATCAAGAGGGTGACCTCATTGGATTCAATTGTGCGGTGTTCACGCTTCAGCTTTCCTTTTCGGCCACCAGATGGAGGCACGATTCTGTACTATCTAGAGCTCTCTTAAAATTCGTTTCACGTCCAGCAATCATTAATTAAATCGTTCCTTCGAACGACCGCTTATATTTTTGAGAACTGGACATTCCATTTCTACATCTATCAATTATTACTCATGATTGTATCACATATATGACTTCATTGCGTCATTATTTTTCCTTAAAACCGATGTTCATTTTTCTATCTTTTTAGTCCTACCCGCGACCCCCCTTTATCCCGGCAAGGTGCAAGTTGGTTCATAAAATTTTTATTCAAAATTTGTTTTCTCCCCCCTATTTTTGCATGAGATCCTTTGAATTTCAATTCAAGATCTCCTTTGCTCGGGTCGTTTATTTTCGGATCGACCCAATTCCATTTCCACGCCCACTTCTCTGCGAGCGAACGGCCTCGGCCAATCAGATCGCAGGAAAGTGGTGCGACTGTTTCTTCGGCCGACAGATTCACTCTGTCGCCGTTCCAGCAGAATTGTTCTGCCCATTTTTATTATATCTTTTAAATTTAATTTTAAGTAAAATCACTATCTCGGCCCTTAATTCTAAAATTCTGATGAGGAGGTACGCCCCGTTCCGGGGCAGGCACTCCGTAAGTTACATGCCACTTGCCACTTGGGCTGTTGTTAAAATAGCTTCCGATGATTTCCAATGATGAATGTGAAATTACTTGTTGAATCACTCCTGATTTAAGTGTAAGTTTTTCATTCGTTTGGCCGAATAATATATTCCAGAAAAAAGCAAGAAAATTATATGTTCCATAAAAAGCAAGGACATGTAGAACAATAATTTTCTCCTGCATAGTTTTTTAGCGTAAAATTTCATTTTCGTTTTAAAGGTCGCAGTAAGCGATGCGAAGGAGGCCCGTAGATCTGCGCCAGGGTCCGAAATGAGCGTAAATCGCGAGGATGACACTAGTAGAGATTGTACTCCACTCTCTAAAACTTCTACACCACACTAGTGTTAGGACTTAATCAGGATTTCGGTAGATTTCTCGTGCATCAGCCCTCCTGTTAAGTTTGTAAACAACGAAGAAAATTAGATTTGTGCAAATGTCATTCTCCTCTTTTGATTATTTTAATTATTGAAAATGAATTATGATAATTAAAAATATTTTGATTAATTTAAAAGTGTTGCATGAGCATTCTACTTACGGCATTTTAGACTCGTATTCTGTTACTTTACTCTGTTCCTTTTTTATTTAAACTTATTTTTCGTTCAAACCTTGATAATTCTTAATTATGCATATTCACAACAAATGAGTGCATTTGCATTTCGTCTAATATCATGGATTTTCTTTTTTGGCTGCGTGATATAATAATCATCAGTGGCGGACGCAAAAATTTTTCAAGGAGGGGGTGGGTGTCCAGGGCCTTCAGTTCACCATTCTTGTATCACGTAAAGCATTATTGTAAGGAATTTTGATATGTTACGAACATAAATTAATACCCGTAAGTTATAAAAATATTTACAGATATAAAAAATGTTAACGTATTTTCCGGCATATAAAGCGCACTTTTTCTTAACGAACATACCTGAATGTACATGTGCATTGCTCTTATATTTTAAAGGCTAAATATAATGACTGGATAATAAAAGCTGGAATAAAAATAAACCTGACATATAAATATAAAAAAGTCACTTAAAAATGCAGTATAATAAACAATCAAGATGGAACGGAAGATCATTATTATTATTATTTTGGATCAGAGTAGCAGTGTCAGTGATGGTGAAAAAGTATGAAACATAATTCGGTTGATGTGTTTCGAGAATAATGAAAGATAAATATGACGAACTTTTCGTGTCGAATAATGAGTTTTCATAAGCAGGCCATTTCTCTCTTTAGCAGCTCTATGCAGAAATTTACTTTTTATGCAACTTTTTTTATACGAGTAGTAGCTGTCTATTTTATATCCAGCGGATATAATGCGCACCCATAAATTTCGATTTTACTTTTTGTGTTAAAAGTGTAAATCGAACCTTGTAAAAGTAAATCGAACCTTGTTCCCTAATTTCTGAAGACTTTTAAAGTGAAAAACAGCTGCTCTCACTGATCTTTCGAGAAAACAGAAGGAATTGACTCGACGAGGTACCAGTAAAGATATGTCTTCCTTTTTTACTAAGTGAGCATGAGCTTTACCTATATAAGCAAAAGGGGGCAAGAAGCATAGCAAGATAAACAAAATAATCTTCAAGGAATATTCGAGCGCCTGTGCATTTTGATTTCCTTTTACAATTGGACAAACCCATTTTTTTATTAAGGTATACAACTATCCTTAAAATCATGATTTTTTTTAAAAAAAATTGACAATTTTTTTTTATGATTTTAATTTATAGGCCATTTTATTAGCTTTAAAAAATACCAAGTTTTTTTTTTACTTTCCATTTACTAGAACAAAAACTACAAGTGTTTTAGTAAAAAAGCAAATGCCATAACTTTACATAAGATGTCAAACATTTTAAATGTGTTTTAATCGAAATGTGTTTTTTTCGAAAAGCTCAAACGGGGACGGTGATTGCTCAAAAAGTTTTGAAAATAATTTAATGGAATTTTTCGTGCATGTTCTGTATAATAGTGGAAGTATTTTGGCTCTCAGATTTATTAATAACTGTTTTATTACAAAATTTACAGTCCTTTATGTGAATATAATCACTGATTTTTTAAGCAATTTCATATAATCAGTAACATAAAAGTGCTCTAGTTTTTGTAAAAATTAAAATATCTCTTATCCTGAAGGTCATTTCAAACATGAATAACAAAGTAACACATCAAAATTAAAAAATAAAGGATTTGTTTATAAAATATTTGTACAGAGCGGGCGTTTATGTATTTTTTTTATACATTTTCACCAGTTTTTTCCGATTTTAATAATATTTTTTCTGTCTTTAATTTTAGGATTTTTCTAAATAAATCTAAAAATCACAAAAAAGTCCCCATATTTCCATTTTTTCAAAAAAAAAAGTTGGCGCAAGTAGTCGGATAAAATCGTTTTTATAAGTTTCCTTGCAAAATGACTACCCAATGATGGGCAAATTCTTTTCGATTGAGTTCTTAACGTCGCTCAATAAAGCACAACTCTAGGGCTACTTGCGATGTACCTCGTAAATTCAACCATGGTCAGGTGACGAAGACGACATCCGAGTCAGAATTCCATTCACTCCATATCACGCCAACGGGAGAACATAGATCTCGACAGATTTCACGCACACATCAGTGCCTCTTACTCGGCAGGTCTTTGGTGGCATCAGACTCGAACTCATGACATGCCGGCCACTAGTCTATCGCAGCGGCGCACACAGGATGTTTTCAAGGGGGGTCCGGGGTTGAAAGTTCACTATTCTTGTATCATGTTCCTTTTGAATTTGTCGATTTTTGGGAACAAAACACAGTAAAAAACTAATTTTTGAATAAATAATTAGCATTAATTAATAAAATTAATCATTAATAACAAGTAATTAATTAAATTTTACGTACTATATACTTAGAATTATAAACAATCTGAAAAAAAATCAAGGGCTTTGAGGTGGGTCATGGCCCATCAGTTCTTACGGAATTTTTTTCCTTCATTTGACTTCCAAGCAGTTGTAATAACATGTGTTGATGTATGAAGGAAAGCAGATGAGCGTGGGTATGTTATTCCTCTTTCAATGAGAACTTCGTTGAGAGTGAGTAGTTTATTTAGTTCTATTTGTGAGAGAAATAACTTATGTCTATATTTTTAAGTTCAGATTAGTAGCATTTTTCTTGTTTTATTTGGCTCTGATGATGGATTTAATGAGCTGCCTCCGAGCTGTAAGACCAGCTAGTAGAAATGTAGGATAGTTACGGCAGCAGAATAAAAATGTTTAATAATTTTAACCTTTTGAAATTATATAACTTTTTCATTTTGTGTTATATTTTAATCACGGTGCAATAATTAATATCATACAATAAGAAACTAAACATTTGGCTATCAGACAGAAAAAAAAACTTTTTTTGTCACAAACAGTGTAATAATTACAATGTTGTTCTTTGCTTAATTGCCTTTTTTTGCATTTGAAATAAAAATTTTGAAAATCTAAATCAATTTTATGCAAACATACTGTAACACAAATATAAAATGTGAAGATGTTACGCACATAGTTGTTATATTACGTAACCTCAGATGGCAGCATAAATCTACTGTAGATAAGAACATTGTACGTTAAGAGATATTCTTCCACCAACTGGTGCAATCGGTCGACTTAAAACTTTGTTGTGATTGCGATCCAGTAATAGGTAAACTTGCTGATTTTTGATCATATCAATATATATTGAATAAATTTGTATTATATATATTTCTCAAGTACAAAAACAAAATGTCACATTAATTGTAAGGTAATATAAAATATTTTAATGTTGTACGATAATAAAATATTTTGAATAATTTGTTTTATTTTGATATGTGCGGCCCACCTCAGTTTAGTAAATTTTTACTTGGTCCACCAACCGATTTGGGTTGGGCACCCCTGCTTTACATGATTCTTTGCGTGTGCGATTTTCGTTCCTTTATCTCCTTTTCTGTTTGGAGTGCCCAAAAAGCTAGAGGCAATCAGATATGTTTTATAAAGTTTTAAAAAAAATATTCAGGACGTTTAAGATAAAAGGTAAAAGATAAAAGGTCATGACAATCCAATTATCAAAGCACAAACACTGTGTTTACGTATCCACATCCTAAAATTAAATATGCATACTCTTCAACGAAGTGGAGAAACCCTCTCCACCGCCCATAACACTACAAAAAATACTCCTTTCACACTCTTACAACGTGAATTAGCTGCATTGCACTGCAGCTTTCACTCTGGGTTCTGAGGTGAATTTGTCACCGAATTGATTTACTGCCTTCGGCCGTCCCTTCTTCCTTCCTGCGTTTCCCCCTCTCCCCCCGCCGGTGCTCTGCTTCTTAAGAACGCTCGTGCTTTGGGGTGCGTCATCCCTCCCCGCTTTTTGTGGGAGTATTCGGTATTTGTATTTAACTTCAGTCATGGTTTCTCTTTTTCTCCCATCCTTCTGGGAATAGGCGCCCGCCTAATTTTAGTTTTTTAGTTCATGTCTCTTGTTTACTTCAGTTCCAAACACTGCACAAAGCAGTCACAATGTTTGTCTTGCAAGAGTGTACAAGTGTGAGTGTGCGGTGGTGATCGCAGAGCCAACAGGTTGTTTTATTTAGTTAAGTACGTAGGTAATTGTTTCTAAACTAAATATTTTTAATTACGTTTTAGGTGAAAAAATGCACTTACACCCTTTAGCTATACCTAAAAGAAAATCAAATCTTTTTAATATATACAAATAAATTGAAATGAAGTGTGTTTTGTAGTCTGAAATTAACAGCTTTTTACTAAATGCATTTAAAAGTATATACGGTACTTATTTAAAAAAAAGTCAAGTTTTTAAATTTTTATGTCTTATCTGTTTATTCCGGCTAATTTCTGAAACAGCTAGACCGAATTTAAAGGAACTTTCACTGGCTGTTGTTACAAAGAGTAACTTAGGCTACTTTTATTTTAGAAAAAAAAATAAGAGTTCCGCGAAAACAAAATTGAAACCAATAAAATAATGAACAACAACATCCGATTAAAAAAAATAGGGATTATTTATTATTTTTTTTAATACTCAAAGACATTTAAAAAGCATATCTTCATGGAACAAACGCGATGACTCATTTTTAACGAAAAAGAATAATTCTTACTGACTCACTTTTAATTTTGTAAGAACAAACCAGAGTTGATATGACCATAAGAACAGAACAAAGCTAATTCTAAAAAAGCTGAGCAATATAAGGATTAATTAAAAATAAAAACCATATATTAGTTATTTAAAAGATTTGTGTCATTTCAAGCCAAAACCAGTTTATGTGAGAGGAAATTTATCGTTTGAGATTTGCTGATTAGTATTTTGTAAGTTTTACGTCTTTTTTTTTGTCTTCATGGAGAAAAGAGTACTTTTTTTAAAATTAAAACTAGATGCATGGCCCGGTGTTTCATGGGCTTTCTCTACTGTTATAAATTTTCTTTCCTTCACAAAATCAGCACTTCTAATGCTCTTTTTCAAAAAATGACTCCTCTCCCCTGCTTAGCCCGGCGTTGCTCGGGCTTTCTCTTTTCCTCATGACACCAGCATTTATATGTGTGTGCTCGTACGCGCACAATGTGGGTGATTTCTAAAATTATGTCAAAAAAATTTCCCTTAATGCGAAATTTGCTCCATTCCACTTATTTTTGATTTAAGACAGGTTTCTTTCTCCTCTATAGACCGAAAGCGGTTTTTTAGTGTAAAATTAATTATTCTTCTATCTTCCCCTCCTTCTCACAGATAAGATATAGCTTCAAATTTTGATATAAAAAACAATATTGCGTTAGAATTAAAAAATTATTAATGTGAAGCAATAAAAAGAACGATTCTGAAGCTGAGAGTAAAACAAAAAACTGTCATCATTTTTTAATAATAGTTAGTTTCTAAGAATCTAAAGTAATAAAATAGATTTCAGATTTTCATGAATCAATCAATTATTTAAATTAAATTCGCCCGGTCCCGTGCGTGTGGGCCTGGAGAAATGCTTCTTTTTCATTTTGCTGGCCCTGAAAGAGTTCAGTAATAATTAGGAATCAATGTTAAACGCCGTTAGGTTTTCTTTCATGAAAATAGTTCAGTTTTTTTTATTTCGCAAACATGGTTTTTTCATTCAGCTGAGGTATGTAAAAAGCTTTTTTTGTTTGCTTAATTTACAATTCCCGTAAAATTAACTCATTAAAAACTCCTTTATTCTTCAGTCTGTATTTTTAATTTTTCAATTCACCCGTGCGAAGAACGGGTATACCAGCTAGTAAATATTATCTATGTCTGTAAACATGAAAAATAATGAAAACAATAATAATATTCATTCTGTTTCAAATTTTCACTCAATAAATGTATCTTTTGTTTCCAAATCTGATACAAAGATACATATTTTTATGTGCGGCTCGCAAGGTCATTTGGGTTGGACACCCCTGGTCTAAGCTATATTTTAAAAGTTGTGTACATATTTATTACGGGGTCCTCCATTTTACGGCATGCAAAATTTCTGAATCATTTTCTACTTGAATTCTTTGAATTAGCAAAAAGTATTCAAATTTTTGTGTACATTTTCGCATGCACGGAAAAAAAAATGAAACATCCTAATAAATGAATTTTTTTAACCTTGCAATTTAACATTCATGTGTTATTGTTTAAAATTTTCAGTTCGCCGGATAGAACGACGTATAGTTTGCCCCATTAATGACTACTATTCTTCATCTACATTAATTTTGTTGTAACTTTTTTTAAAAAGTAGGGTGCTTCTATATAAAGGGAATAAAGTTCAAGATAATTTGTCAGATAAAAATTACAAATAAAGAGAATTGTTGAAACAACGCATAAAGATCACCGTATATCATCTGATGCGAATGACTCAGAATTCGCACATAGTTTATACTTGTTATTCTCAACTATCTGAGATTCAATTATTGACCTGCAAAAACGTGCTAAATGATTTACTAATCATTATAACTTGGCACAATGTTTTAAACAATAAACTTTCTTTCAATGCATATTTCATCCCCATACCACATCAATACCATACCACTCAAATGATTCCCTTCTCCGGCTTTCTGTTTTAATTTTTTACTTCTTCAACCGTGGGAAAGTTTACTTTTGGAGCGCTATAGTTTATTGCTGAGTAATAAATTCTTCTCCAACTCCGTTTTATCCAACGAGAGCCCGACTTCACTGTAAAGGGCAAGGGTGCAAGAAACCATTTGAAACTCCAAATTTTTTTTTTTGTAAAGAAAAAAAAATGCAAATACGAACATGTATTACTAATGCATATTTATTTAAAGCATGGTTTTGTTTCTGCTAATAAATTGTTTCAGAAAAAATTTACAACATTTAATCCCTTTAACTCATTATTATTTAGTACTAGCTGGTATACCCGTTCTTCCCACGGGTGAACTGAAAAATTAAACAAAGATTGAAGGAAAAAGAATTTTTAATGAGTTAATTTTATGTGAATTGCAAATCAAACAAAAAAGCTTTTGCATACCTCAGCTAAACAAAAAAAAAAAAAAAAAAAAACACCTTTGTTAAATTTTAAGTATGTAGATCTAATAACTGATAAAAAGGATTTTTTTTTATTTATAATTCCTCGTAACACTCTTGAGGTTCGATTTTTCAAAATACCTCCCTAAGCTGAACTCTGCTCAGCAAAAGTAACAAAAAGTTTTGCGTAATGAACGCTTAAAGTAGTGTAAAAATTAATAATTTATATCTGAAAGTGTAATACATTAATATTACTTTCTGTTGTATTTATTTTATTTAAAAATTGTAATATTCGCAAGCAACGCTGTTTGTTAAATTATAATGGCGATTCAATGAAAAACAGCGAAATGTTAACGATAGAGTCAAGTTGGCAAATGCCTAGCTACTTTCGTAGCTCGAGCGTTATAAGAGCTTTGTAGGGGAGTGTAGTGGAGAAATGTACTTTTATACTTTATCCAACCGCATTATGATTTACTGCAGTTTTTTTCATAGAATATTTTTTTTGGATCACTACATTTACAAATTAAGGGAATATGCATTAACAAAATATTCCACTTTGGTAAATTTAATCCGTTAGAGCTAATAAATTAAAGATATTCCACTGTAAAATTAATTATATATATACACACCGCTCACTTAAAATAAGTAGTCAAATCATTTTCCAAGGTCTTCACTAACATACAAAAACATAAGACACTTAAATTTTGACAAACTATTTTTTCGGGACAAAAATAATAATCTTTGCAATACGCTGAAAACGCAATATCTGCTACAAAACTATTCGGCTTCCCCGCTAAAATACTCATCATAGAACAAGTGCTGCCATATATCTTTAAAGAGTGGATTTCAAAGAATATTCCTGCTAAGTATTGGTAGAATATTCCTTCTAAGTTGGTGTGGTGTGGTAGTTAGGAGAGGGGGTGCCAGCTCAGGTGTCGTCCACGTCACTTGACCCTGGTTCAAAATTACGTCATACGTTGCGAAAAGCCCTCATGTAGCTGAACAGTGCGATGTTAATATTCACTCACTCACACCAAAAAATACAGTACAGTAGTTATAATTATTTTTATACTTAAAAACGCAATATCTGCCTATTCAATTAAAATTATAGTGTTATAATTAACGACAAACAAATTTTAGAAATCTGTCCAAATGATGCAGTGTGAAGTTAAGTACCAGAACCAATAAAAGCATTTATTTTGAAAAAAGATAAATTACTACCAAATGTGCATAATATTTAGAAAACATTAAAACTAAAGAGAGATTTATAACAGCCTTTCCCTTCTAAACTTAGTTTTGAATTAATTAGAAGCGAGCCCCTTGCGTAGCCAAAACAAAAAGTTTTTCTTTAACAAAAGATACATATATGCTGTGGTGGGGCTTTTTAGCAGCGGAAGCCAGATTTGCTTGCAAATGCCAGAATTTTTCCTACTTACTTGACAAATATCGTTATATTTTGGACACTCTATACAAATTTTTATAAATTATAGCCTATGTGTTATTCTGATGTATAAGCTATATTACTGTAAAGTTTCATTAAAATCCATTCAGTTTATGCGTGAAAGTTCCACAAACTTTCACATTTATAACATATATATTAGATTCCTAGTTTCATCCCTGATTTTTTAAACTCTGCTCCTTTTCTATAGGTATTTTTATTTCAATTGTTTTTCTCAGGTGTCGTCCACGTCACTTGACCATGGTTCAAAATTACGTCATACGTTGCCAAAAGCCCTCGTGTAGCTGAACAGTGCGATGTTAATATTCACTCACTCTCACACTCCAAAAAATACAGTACAGTAGTTATAATTATTTTTATACTTTAAAACGCAATATTTGCCTATTCAATTAAAATTATAGCGTTGTAATTAACTACTAACCACAAACAATTTTGAAAATTTGTCCAAATGATGCAGTGTGAAAGAGAAAGTTTATTTACTATATAAGTACCAGAACTGATAAAGCATTTATTTTGAAAAAAGATCAGTTTCTTACTACCAAATATGCATAATAAAATCATTAAGAAAAACATTAAAATAAAGAGATTTTTAACAACCTCTCCCTTTAAAACTTGGTTTTATTCTGAAATAAAAAATAGGCATTTTTCTGATCACAGGAATTAATTAGAAGCGAGCCCCTTGCGTAGTCAAAACAAAAAGCGATCTTTCACAAACAAAAGATAGATATATGGTAACGTGGGCTTTTTTGCAGCGCAAGCCAGATGCCAGAATTTTTTCCTACTGACAAATATCTTTATATTTTAGACACTTTTTACAAATGTTTATAAATTATAGCCTATGCTATAAATTATAGCCTATGTGTTATTCTGATGTATAAGCTATATTACTGTAGTTTCATTAAAATCCATTCAGTTGTTTTTGCGTTAAAGACCCACAAACATCCTCACAAACTTTCACATTTATAATATATATTAGATGTATTGTAATTATTTGCATTATTACTTAGATAAAAGTGTCTCATTTATAGTTAATCCTTTTTCTTCAAAATTTACATACCTAAAAGGATTTTTTCTTCAAAATTTACATACCTAAAAAGGATTGACATGTGTTCCCTATGGAAATATCAAGGGTAGAATCCAATAGGATACTTTCTATTGTGCTTTTATGTTTAATTTAGTGAAGGATTTCAATTCGTAACGCAGATATTTTTTTCTAGTGACCTACGTATGTTCTAAATCAGGGCTGTCCAGATAAGATGATCCCGGGCCAATTACAAATTACTAAATAGATTGGAGGGCCGCACAAATAAAAAGCACATTTTTTTAAGAAAAGTTTTAATAGCGTAATATAGTTACTGAGTAACTTACATTAAATTGTATTTGTGCTTCATTAATTTATCTTTTACAATCCTTTCAATATCAACATTAATATTAGTTGTTGGCGTGTGTGAGTTATTTAACAGTGATGATCTATATTTAGATTTTATAAAATTCATCGTGGAATTACGTACTTTCACAAAGATAGGTACTGCCCATCACACACACACACATCAAACCCATTTTTAAGCCAAGTTTGGTTAATTTGGGAAAACGCTCACCAAGGAGCTTAAAAAAATCTATACCAGACTCTGCTCTGCCCTTGTAAAAGGGGTCTGATTTAAGTCACATAAGTCCAATTGATAATCAGTCTTGCAATTGTTAGTGGATGAGTGATAAGTGATATTTCACTCTCTAATTCTTTAAAATCTGCAATTCGCAGCTCAAATTCCACAATTACATTGTCATTATACTTCAGGTGATCCTTAAAGGTTACACCCTTCAAAATTTTCCATCTCTGTGTAATGTTCTTTGCAACTCGAAAAAAAAGAAAAAGTATTCTGCTTTAGTGACGTTTTGAACAATTTTAGTTTACTTCTGAAATCATTCACATATCCATACAAATTGGCAATATTATGTCCTTTGCCTTGTAACTTCAAATTTAATTCGTTCAAGTGTTGTGTCATGTCAGTTAAAAATGCAAGATCACCCAGGAATAAAGGATTTTGCATTCAGTTTTGCAGTTCAGAAGTGGCTGATTTTATTTCATTTTTTAGAAATAAAGGTATTTGTTTTTTCGTAAAGCAAAAAAAAAAAAAAAAAGTTCAAAGCATCGCCCAGCATTAAGCCATCTTATTTCGGAGTGCAGTAACATCTCCATAGGTTGCATCAATTTCACTTAAAAAATCTCGACATTTTCTATGAGTCAAAGCTTTATTTCCGCCTCTAATGAGTGAGTGAGTGAGTTAATATTAACGTCGCACTGTTCAGCTACACGAGGGCTTTTGGTCCGCCTCTAATGAGATTTCGTTATGCTAACAACTTTCATGGCATTTGTTTGGCGCAAAGATTTTCCACATAAGGCTTCCTGGTGTATGATGCAGTGAATCAATGGGCAGTTAATGCTATTTTCTTTAAGAATTCCCACGAATTCTGTCTTTGTTCCCGTAATAGCTTTTGCCCCATCAGTTACAATGCAAGAACATTTTTAAAATCCTCCGCAGTCTATGACAGTTTTATTGACAGTTAGAAAGATATCAGTGCCTTTAGTTCCGTGTAACGGTATCAAATTTTAACATTTCCTCCGTAATAGTAAATTCTTTTGAAATGCAACGAATAAATAATAATTGACTGATATCTGTCTGGTCGGTACTTTCATCCAAACATATTGAGTAGTATTCGCAATCTAAAACGCGATCACATAATTTTTTCGAAACACAATCGCCCATATCATCTAATCGTCGCGCCCCATTTTGGTGAGATAATAATGCTACAGATTAAAACTTTTCCACCAACTTTGGCTGCATGAAGCGTTGAGCCATTAAAACTGCGTATTTTTTCGTTAAAATCCCATCACTGAATGGTTTTTTTGCTTTGGCTAATAGTAAGGAATCTTTATAAGACGCAGCCAAACTTTGTTCATTATCTGTACAGTCAACCCTCCTATAACGCGGTGAGTGCGTACCGCGTTTTATGGAAACCGCGCTATAAGAAACTCGGATTTATAACCGCACAAACCAGGCTAATTCGTAGCGCATTCTATGGAAACCATCTACCGCGTTGTATGGAAACCGCGCTATAAGATACTCAGAATTAGTACAAATCACATCATTCGTACCGAGTTTTATGTATACCAATAAATACAGAATTCGAAATAAACTCCACCGGCGTTACTGATTTAATAAAGGAGTGCAACGCGCCAAGCGCTTTTTGGCGCAATTCCTTATTCATTTTGTTTTGTCTACGCCATGCCTCAGAGCGCGCTCCGCTTTTAATTTATTCCACGATCAGTGTAATCACTACTTTTTTTATGACAGAATAAAACTAGATTTCGAAGGGATAGGTGGTAGCAAGATTTTAACATAAAATAAGTACAACAGAAAGTAATATTAATGTACTAGCTGCATGGCCCGGCGTTGCACGGGCTTTCTCTACTTTTATAAATTTTCCTTTCCCTTTACGAAATCAGCACTTCCATTATTCTTTTTGGAAACTACTTTGACTTGTTTGTTTCTTTCCCCTCCGCTTAAGCCTGGGCTTTACCGAGTGTGTAACTTAATTTTTCCTCTTTCCTTCATGATGAGAATAACGTCATTACAATTCCCTTTTTCGAAATTTCTTCCACAGCTTTCCATTGTCAAGACAAATTTCTTTTATCTCTCTAGAGCCCGGCATTTGAGTGTAGAACTATTACCCCCACCCCATTATTTATGAATCATGAATTAAAAAATCTTTACAGATTGCTATTGAAAATATTTTTTTCTGATCGTTTGAATGTTTGATTAAACATATGTACTGGTATACCTGTTCTTCGCACGGGTGAACTGAAAAATTAAACAACATAGATTGAAGGTAAAAGAAGTTTTTAATGAGTTAATTTTACGTGAATTGCAAATTAAACAAAAGCTTTTTGCGTAGCTCAGCTAAACAAAAAAAAAAAAAAAAAAAACACCTTTGTTAAATTTTACGTCTGTAGATCTAATCCCTGATAAAAAAAGGATTTTTTTTATTTATAACTCCCCGTAACACTCTTGAGGGTCGATTTTTGAAAATACATTCTTAAGCTGATCTCTGCTCAGCAAAAGTAACACATTGTTAACAGTTTTGTGTAATGAACGCTTTAAATAGTGTAAATAATTTATCTGTAAGTATAATACATTAATATTACTTTCTGTTGTATTTATTTTATGTTAAAATTTAATATTCGCAAGCAACGCCGTTTCTTAAATTATGATGACGATTCAATGAAAAACATAGCGAAATGTTAACGATAGAGTCTAGTTGGCAAATGCCTAGCTACTTTCATTACTAGAGCTTTAAGACCCGACGTGTAGGGGAACGATGCACGTTAATACTTTATCCACCCGCATTATGATTTACTGCAGTTTTTTTAATACGATATTTTTTTTTTGAACACTACATTTAAAATTAAGGGATATACTTAAACAAAATACACCACGTTGTAAAATTTAATCCATTAGAGCTAATAAATTAATTAAAGATATTCCACTGTAAAATTAATTATATACCGTTCACTTAAAATAAGTAGTCAAATCATTTTCTAAGATCTTCCTTAACATACAAAAACATAAGACACTTAAATTTTGACAAACTATTTTTTCCGCTAAAATACTCATCATGGAACCCGTGCTGCCATATATTTTGGAAGAGTGGATTTCAAAGAATATTCCTGCTAAGTATTGGTAGAATATTCCTTCTAATTTGGTGTGGTAGTTAGGAGAAGAGGGTGCCAGCTCAGGTGTCGTCCACGTCACTTGACCATGGTTCAAAGTTACGTGATCCGTTGCTAAAAGCCCTCGTGTAGCTGAACAGTGCGACATTAATATTCACTCACTCTCACACTCCAAAAAATACAGTACAGTAGTTATTGCGTTTTTAAGTATAAAAATAATTATATCTGCCTATTCAATTAAAATTATAGCGTTGTAATTAATTACTAACCACAAACAATTTTGAAAATTTGTCCAAATGATGCAGTGTGAAAGAGAAAGTTTATTTACTTTATAAGTACCAGAACCGATAAAAGCATTTATTTTGAAAAAAGATCAGTTTCTTACTACCAAATATGCATAATAAAATCATAAAAAAAACATTAAAATAGAGAGAGATTTATAACCTCTTGTTATAAATATCAGACAAATATCTTGTAATAAAAGGCAAATATCAGTATATTTTGGACATTTCATACAATATCTTTATAAATTATAGTCCATGCTATAAATTATAGCCTATGTGCTATTCTGATGCATAAGCTATATTGCTGTAAAGTTTCATTAAAATCCATTCAGTTTTTGCGTGAATGACCCACAAAGATCCTCACAAACTTTCGCATTTATAATATATATTAGATTACACTTCCAGATGTAAATTATTTACAGTTTTAAGCGCTCATTACACAAAATTTGAAACAATGTGTTACTTTTGCTGAGCAGAGATCCCGCGGAAAAAAAACCAAAAAACTAACACTAATATACGTTATCCCTATCGGACAGGTAGCCGAGTGGTATAGGTATCGGACCGTGGCCTGCTTTGTCACGGGTTCGAGCCCAGTACCACTAAAGACCCGCCGTGTAGGGCAGCGTAGCACGTTAAAATCTGTCGAGAGCTGAAACGTTCTCCCGTTGGTGTGGTAGTTAGGAGAGGGGGGTGCCAGCTCAGGTGTCGTCCACGTCACTTGACCATGGTTCAAAATTACGTGGTCCGTCGCCAAAAGCCCTCGTGTAGCTGAACAGTGCGACGTTAATATTCAATCAATCAATCAATACCCTATCGGACAGAACTGATGGGACGTTGTTAAACGGAAACCGCTCTGTAAGAGTTAAGGAGTGCTGTCGCAATTTCAGCTCCGTGTAATATATATAGAAACCGTTTTCTGAGAGTACCGCGTTATAGGAGGGTTGACTGTACTTTTGAACACTTAAGTGTTTGTGATATGTTATTAATTTTTTTTTATACTCGACTACAAGTTTTTTTTTTTGCTTCATTGATAATTTTTTATACTTTTCTTCATGTAAAGTAGAATAGTGCCGTTTCACATTGTATTCCTTATTCACCCACAAAATTTGCATACAAATCATACACTGAATTTTATTGTTATTGTTGCAGATCAGATAGTCGTAATTCCCATTTTTCATTAAGTGCACGATTTTCAACACCTTTTTTTTCGCTTCTTCACAGACATGATGAGGCTTGTTATTTTTCAATATAGTTAGTTCTATTAGTTAAATCTCTGGTTTAAATTGACAAAAGAAATAAATGAAGGAGTAAGATCGAATTATACACAATCACTACGATTGCTAAATAGTTACTACACAACTCTGGTCGCGTCAAATAACAACCAATAAATAAACGACAACCAACAGCCAGTGTTATTTCACTCCCTGATCGCTCGGCAATTTGGTGAGAAAGTTTGCCCGACGGGTAGCAAGGAACTAACTGATAACTACCGTAGCGCGTCAATATGGTGCGAGTGAAATTTTCTCCAGTGCGGTACTGTGGAATTCAAGCGTTCTGTGACGTATTGTGTCACAGCTGTGTTCGGCGCCTTTGTGGAAATAATCAACATCCGGGTAGGGACACAGGCGCAACTTTGAATTATTATTATTGCGTAATTGGATCGCCCGCTGACCTTTTGACATTACGAGGGATCCTTCTCATCGCTGACGAGATGAAACAAGAGCTGCAAGAATGATCCCCGAGAATGGCAGTTGCTGACCCCTCGAAGGGTGTGTGTGTGAAGAATTAGGATTTCTGTTATTCTGTGCAACAGTCTTGAGCGGAGATGGACAACCGCGACCGCGCTTGGCCCTGAATAAGGCGCTAAACACGAGTCGGGACGGGACTCACAAATACGTACGCAGGAATATGATTCAATATTTTAGTTATTTATTTGTAATACCATATATAAAATAAAATCATTTCTACGAACACAATTAAAAAATGGAAAAATTAATTCTTCCGTTATAATATTAAAAGCACACCGCGGGCCACGCTTTGGACAGCCCTCTTCTAAATGGTGCAACGTTCTATTATTTTGTTAACATGCTCCGTTAGCACAGAGTCGTATTCACGCAATAACTTGATTAAATTAAAAAAATTTCTATTAAAATTATCATCTTTTTTTATCCAAAGTGGAAGATTATTATATGCCCTGATTCTAACACCCACGCCTTGACTTTCACTTTTCTCCTGTGAATTTTCTTTAGCCAAGAAATCCATTAGGTTCTGCATCACAAGGTCACAACTCCAATACTAGATCCATATATATTTCCGAAGCTACCTTTAGTAATTGTGACCTTATTTGTATTCGACACCGATAAAAAAATTTTCTAAAGGACTCTTGAGTCTCTCATTGGAGTTTTTTAAAGGTAGAATATTTAATAGTGTGTATTCTTATGACAATTTATTAACAAATTACTTTGGCCGAACCGATTTTCCAATAATTTAATAACAGATTTATAATTTTCTTTAATTAAAAAGAAAATCCTTCTATTGTGCTTAATGCAGTCAATTTCCGATAAATATTCTTTACGTGTAATTATCAATATAATCCAGCGAATCATTTTTTAAACAGCAATTTCGAGAGTTCCAAAAACTCAACCATTCACAAATATATACACTGGCCTCAAAAAGTTAAGGTACAACCGGGTTTTTGTGTCTAATTTGCAAATGAATGAATGTAGAAACAAAAAATTTGGAGGAAAAGTCCATTCTTGGAGAAAACAGCACATCACAGTGTTATGTGGTAAAATGGCATAAAAACAGTACAAAAATGGGTTCTAATAAGGAATGTGTCCACCCCTAACTTGAATGCATTGGCGGCATCGATTTCCCATGCTGTTTATTAAGTTGTCGGACACCGGATAGGAAGCGAAGACCAGACACAGAGTAAGCCTTGTTTCAGCTCATGTAACGACCTTGGAGGAGGATTTAAAGCAGCAACCTCTCTGCCAAGATAGTCCCAAAGATGTTCTATCGGATTCAGGTCTGGAGATCGAGCTGGCCATTCCATTCGTTCCAAACCGTGATCCTCCAGATACTCCTCAACAATCCGAGCTCGGTGAGGTCGTGCATTATCTTCCATCAGAATGAAGTCGTTACCAATAGCAGCAGCATATGGGCGGACATATAGATCAAGGATCTCATCCCGATATCTAAGACCAGTTACGGTTCCTCCATGGAACACATGCAGGTCAGTGTGGCCACCGAGCGAGATCCCTGCCCAAACCAGGATTTCACCACCTCTATAACTGTGTCTTTCAACAGTGTTGGATTGATGGTATCTAGTGCGCTGTTCCCTCCAGATCAGTAGACGCCCTGAATCACTCTCCATTGTAAATCTGGACTCGTCTGTGAACAGCACAGAAGCCCATTGTTGCTGCGTCCAAGAAACATGTTCTCTTGCCCAGCATAAGCGGTTCCTTCGCTGTCGTCCGTTGAGGGGAACGCACACGACTGGTCTTCTTGCATACGGACCTGCATTGTGAAGACGATTTCGCACCGTAGTAGCGGAGATTCTTCTTCCTGATGATTGAAAGTGGTCTGCGACGAGCTGCGGCACAGTAGTGGTTCTTCTCCTTCGTGCCGAAAGAGCTAGAAAACGGTCTTTTGCAGGTGTTGTAGCTCGTGGTCGGCCTGGAACAGGTCTTCTGGACACAGAATCTTCGGATTGGTATTGATCCCAAAGTCGCTGAACAACACTACGAGACACATTGAGACGTCTAGCAGCATCAGCCTGCGACAATCCCATTTCCATCCATCCAACTGCCCGCCACCTTAACGAATTGGGTAAACGACGTCTCTGAGACATTTTCTAAACTCTATTGACTATTGTCACCGAAACTGCCAACAACTGTTGAAAATCAACAACTTACACACAAAAGTACGAAAGCTTGATATTTGCATATTTTTCTCTCACTCATAAATATACGTTCTTTTCTATAAAATAAAAGTGGTAGCAATCGTTTTTGCATTAATGTTTTTAAAGTTCGTTATTATCATTCATGTAAGCTATGCATTTTATTGTTACTGCCATTTTTTTTATGGTGAGCTTCGAAAAACACACATGTTGTACCTTAACTTTTTGAGGCCAGTGTATATCTGAAAGTTTCTGAATAGAAAGTTTCGCGATTAGCTGATATTCATATGATCTTTAGAATTAAATTCGTGTGTTTGGAGAATGAGTACTAAAGGCGAATCGTCTAAAATGTGCATTTCAAACTCTTAGATGTTTAGTATATTTGCATTTTATTACTTAATCTCTGTAACCTTATGAAATTACGAATTCTTTACCTACATCTTCTGATTTAAAATATTTTCTGGATCTAGTCGATTCTTTTTTAAAAAAAGAACAGTACATCGACTCACTACCCGTCCCATTTCGAAGAAAGGCACTTATAAGAATTTTTTCACGTATTTTTAAGAATTTTGTTTTGGAACTAGTAGTAGTGGCAATTTTACCAATGAATTGGATTTTTACTGCTTTAGAAATATTTGTATTATTTCCAGTGATTCTCAGTGAGCTTTGTTATTGAAAAGTAATTCATAATACGGATGTAATGATCTTAAATAACTATCTTAAGCTAGTCAAATATTTAAATGTCTATGAAAATGCAAGTAATTCTTTCGTTGAATAATTATAAAGGAAAAGGAGAAAAAGTGAAACAATTTTTAGTAAGCATAAATATATATTTTTTAATTCGCAGCAGCAGAAAACTGAAAAGCCACAACCTTCTATGCGAAGAGCCAGTGTCTGCCGATTCCTTCCATATGTTATTCTTAATATTTAATTTTCCGTCCACTTATTATGTGTTGTTAAAAACTAAGAAAATAATACAGATCGTTTGCGAGGAATTAATTTAATATATAGGTTCCTAATAGGTTTTCCTGAGTTATTTCTGGACATTAACGGATTCGAGTGAAAAAAAAATTTCTACCTACAACTACAAAAAATCGAATTCCACAGTAAGAAAATTCTAATTTAAACAATTAAATATTACAAGATAGTTAATTCAGGAATACCGTTACTGATGTCCCTTTGATTCACGAACAATGAAACCATATTTATCCAGCTGCGAGCTTTCCTCCCCTTCCCCTCTTATTTTTTTATGGCTGTACTATTTGAGAATTTGCAACTTCTGTGAATAACATGTTTCTTATCGCATGCGAGGCAATTAAATTGGATGATCTGTTTTCATTATCAGAAAATAATGGATTCCAGACGCTTATTTCACAAGTACTCTTGCCTTCCAAAGTCTGCGTACAGGCGATCATCTTTCATATTCATGCAAAGCTCGCAAATTAAATGAAGCGTTCTGAATCAATACTATTTTTTATTGATTCCTCTAACGTCGTAAATTCCAATAGTATAGGCTATAATCACCTGAATATTACATAAAATAATACAAATATTTATCACTTGAGAACGACACAAATAGTGTGCGTCAAAAGTCTGCGTACACTGGAAAAAACCTTTATAATAATGGATTGTAACTATAATATAATACTTTTTAAGCTATTCCGTTGTTTCTGTAACTCTCTCAACATATATGGGAAGGTTTAACTAGCTCAGTTTTATCTGTGGATATATTGTTCCATTCTACTCTGACATATTTGAGCATTTCCTTGGATTTTATTACGTTCTCCCTGATTATTCCCTCGAGTAAATCAGACAAATGCTGTATTGTGCTTAAGACTAGATTGACTTAAAAGTTTCGGAAAATTCGAAAAAAAAATATAAATTAAATGAAAAATAATTAAAAGTGATGCTTGGAAAGCAACGTTGGAGCATGATTATATGCTCTAATATGACCGTGTACATGTCTCAATCGCCTAATTAGCATGAAAGGTATTCGTGGCGAAATGAGTCATTCTGATACCAAATCCAAAGTAGGAAGATTTGCTGGAATTTCTGGGTTAGATCGTATTTACAGTGAATTAAAAGACATGATATAATTTTGAATAAAATATCGGAACAGATGAAGAATTTAAAAATGAATGTAATAAAATTGAATATATATCGAGAGAAAATAGATTTAGTGAGAGTAAAAAATGAAAGCTTCTTAATTAAAATGTTTTTCGACGGAACAGCTGAATCGATAATTTCATCGTCAAATGAAAAAAGAAAAATGCGCCTGCCAAAAATTGAATTCAAAGACTATTTAAGGTTTTGGAGCCAATTTCAAGGAATATTGGCGCCGGAGGATACATTTCGAAATTAATTTTCAGATCTAGCTTCGGTTTTATGTTAATTTTCCCGCACTTTCTTCCTTGCTGCACCCTGATTGGCCAGTTTAACTCCGCCTACTTTTATGATTTTTGGATGAAAATTTTTAGAGCTCTTTTAAAAGAGCTTTTTGTTTCGAATTTAATGTTGTTTCTATTATATTTTCTCCATTATTAAAGTTCCTTTTTAAACCTTTATCTTTTTAAAATGGGCAATGGTATAAATTTAGTCATCTTCATTCCAGGATCGGTGACACAACGAAAAAACACAACGAAGTAGAGCTCGCGAAGTTATTGAAAGTTTACCTCCAACATCTAATAATTATGAAAAGGCAATTTAAGTTTTAAAGAACAGATTTGGAAGAGAAGAATTGTTGATATAATTTTAAGGTTCGCGAGTTATTAGCTCTTGTTGTACAGAATGCAACTGAAAGAAGGGGTAAGTCAAAAATTTCTGGTTGATTTGTATGATAAATTAGAATCCCATTTAGGACTAACAAGTGAAAGATATAAAGCCGTTTTATTCCCTCTTGTTGAATCATGTATCCCCGAAGAATTGATGAGAAGATTACAAAATACACAAGTCGTTTCATTTATTATTTATAAACTTTGAATTTATTTTAGTTTAAATTTATATATTAAATTACATCTCCTGGTTATGATATGAGTGTTTGTTAAACTCGCGACACTCTCACCTTTTGATTTTACATAAATATAACAATCAAAACATTTTTTTCACATTAATAAATTTTAAGAATAAAAAGTACAACATTAACCATCATATCTCGTTTAGGTTTTTTTTAACTTTTCTACCACATTTAGTTTTTTTTTTACTTCTAACATCATTTTGGTTTTTGCAATTATTTAATTTTGTGTTTTACATTTATAAAAAAAGACAAGAATAATTAGTAAGAATTTGAACGTATTTTAAACAATTTAAATAAAGCATTTTAACCAATTTTTAAAACAGCCTATAAACATTAAAAAAACTATATATAAATTACAAGTGAAAATCGATTCGCTACTTTTTCCCCTCTTCGTGCTACTTTGATGTAAAGTTTTGACTTTGCTGTATAAGTTTTGAGTGCAACTCGAGCATGATAGTAATCCTTTTTCAGTTTTCTTTGTATTGTAATTAAAGACACTCTTTTTTTTTGCAAAATCTCAGCGACACTTTTAGAGACGAGCAGCCAGATCTTCGCTTGGACGTTAAAATTTTGGTCCATTTGTAGTTTATGAACACTTTGAATCAATGAATGTCTCCTATGAACAATTTCAACAATTGCTTTGAAAATTGCCCCCTTTTCTGAAGATCTATGATGATTTTTCTTTCAATAATATATCAATCTATATTCTTTTGCCTGTCATGAAACCACAAAAGTTTCAAAAATCCTAAATAAATCGTAAAAGGAGCTTATAATTACTTAGAAAAAACATGAAATTGAGAGAAAGGAGTAAATGATGTTTCGATAAAATTATATTTTAATACTACAGTTTTAATTCTTTTTGATTGACTTTATTTTTTAATTAACTTTTCAGTAACGATTTTTAAGTTTTAAAATATTTTTTAATTTCGCAACGATTTTCAGTTTTAAATGTTTTTTGTTTTCCGCCATTTTGAATTTTGCGCTCATGCATTAACGTTTTCTGGAGGGGTTGCTACTCTGAATAACACACGAGAGTCAAGTTAGCAATATTTTAAAATCGCTATTTTTTTAGCAATTTATATTTATAGCCAATATGAACTGCTTGATTAGATTAGATAAAACAACAACAAGGCCTTTTTTGCGAAGGAAGCGAGACACAGCACAACTCTTCGAACATATTAGAAGAGAACATGGAAACTTCGTAATAGAAATCTTCAACCTGCACGAACAATTGCGACAAGCGATTCACTTAAGAACATTGGAGGCTTATTTTGTTTTATTAGATAGAGATCTAAAATTTCGACAAGATAGTGTGGAGGCTTATTTTGTTCTATTAGAAAGAGATCTAAAATTTCGACAAGATAGTGTGGAGGCTTATTTTGTTCTATTAGAAAGAGATCTAAAATTACGACAAGATAGTGAAGCAAGAAATGCAATCATCTGACTCAATAGAAAATTAATCTTCAAATGTAATATAACAGTGTGAGGCTTTAAAAACAAGTGCAAATATGCTCATGTGTATGAAACCATAAAATATGCTCAGATTTAATGAAACTGCATCACGAACAGTTTCGATCATACAATGTATTTTTAATATCACATTGTATTTTTTTTTCTGTTCTTATAGTTATGACAGTGAAAAAGAATAGTGTTTGTTCGTACTGAGTTAAATTAAAAATAAATCATCGCGGTTTTTGTTCTTCCCCCTTCAAATGAAAAAAATATCCTTTTACCTTCATTATTGGAAGTTTTCTTGAGTAATAAAATCTGTTTTTAAATACGAACTAAAAAATAAAATATACTGATGATCATCTGATGCCATGCCCATCAAACTTTTTATTTTATTAATATAGATTATTCATACTAATTAAAAATAACTTGCTTTTAGATATTTTGGAATTTGGATGCATTCCCATTAATGGAAAATGACCGGAAAATCGGAAACCCTAGTTTTAATACCAAATTCATTTTTAAATGGTTAAATCAACTTTTAACCAATTGAAAAAAGTTTTAAAATGAATGAATTTCAAATGTTAAATTATTACTGATAATTCTACATTAAATTACGATTCACGCCATCGCTATATAATATATCAGAATTTATTTACACCAGATTTCAATACTAAGGGGGTCGGTCATTAGGGAAAAAAATAATTTACACTAAGAAATACCCTTCGTAATTTCTAAGAATTACTCAAATAAAACAGGAAAAATTCTTTATAGACCATAAAAATAAATATATGAAGCACATATATAAATTAGTATAAATGCATTGAACAAAGAAAAAATTGTCCTAATAAATAATTTGTGTTACCTCTATTTGGCCAAGGTTTTCGCGCATCTTAATAACCAACATCCAAGATGTGTAATTAAATTAGTTTGATGAGAAGTAGACAAAATCCGCATTTTGATAAAAATTGTAGAATGTATTAAATCAAATATTCTTTTGAATATTCTCTTCTTATAGTATTGAAATCTACGTAGACTGTGAATACGGATTGAAATTTCAAGTTCGCATTATCAGGTATGTTTTGGACAATGGAATTTGTTATTTATTTGCAACGATCATTTTCTTCACTTATTCATGTTTATTGAAAAATATAATGACTAAAATAATATTTTAATTACATCCATAATTGGGACTATAAATAATGACTTTAATTTTTAAAGTGGTGCTGTTGCTAAATTGCCCATATTTAGAATAAAAATCAAAAGATTTTTATTTTTGTATAAGATAGTAAAAATAGAATTATTTAATAATTTGTATATTTTTGCGCTGAGTATATTTTAAAAAAATATAAAGAATCCACCCGATACTAAGACGATAAAAATATGCTACATTTTGTTTCTAACACCCAGCTTTTCAAATACTGAAATTTCTATTGTGCTAGAGATAGAAAATTGAACGGATTAGATTTCCATCTCGTAAATAATAGTGAAAATGCTAAATAACGCACGAAAGAAAAACCTAATACAGTATAATAAAAACCAAAAATGCTTTTGTAGAAAAATAGCGCCTTTTGTGTGATTTTTAGAATTTTTTTTAAAAAATAGAGCAAAAAAAAAAAAAAAAAAAAAACTTTTTAATGAACTTGGCATTCTAAGATATTCGTCCAAAAAGTTTCTCATGTCTCTTTGAAACTGAAACAATTTTTTCAAGTAGTGTGTTTAGAATTGGATAATTTCAACAAATTTTAAATCGAGTAATGTTGCAAAGGAAATTAGAGGTGTATGGCACTTAAAAAATCAATTATACACCTTAATCAACATTCATATTTAGACTGTCATGCTAATATTGAACTGGAAATCTTAAAATATGAATTGCAGCATTTTCATATGATTTTAATGATACCATTGTACGAAAAATAAGACTAAAATTCTTAAAAGAAATCCGTAAAAAATCGTTTCATATATTCTTAATATTTCTATCCGAATATTCTTCGGATTCTATTAATTTCATTGATTTTCATTACTACTTTATTCTTCTATTTTCCCGTACCTGATTCTCAAAACACCTTTAAAAATGCCAAAATTAGATTTTACAATTGAGAAAAAAAATTTTTTTTTGCACAAGTTTATTTTTTCCAGTTATATCACTTCAGCGATCAGATGTCGGAAACCTTTATTTTATTATGTGTTGTTACTAATGCCACCTGATCGTCAAAGGCTAGATCGAGGCTCACGAAATTCATCATAGCAAAGCGCTAAGTGACGCCTGTCGTTAACCGTAGCTTTGAGCACCATCCAGTTGACAGTACGATTTGGCTCGGTTCCACCCCAATTTAGAGGGAGAACACTCTGGGGGTGGTCAGAGACCTCCAACCTCTCTTTCCCTTCCACCAACTTCAGGAGAGGAATTGTGGCTCAACGGCTATTTAGAGTACCCCCATGCCGCGAATGCACTATACATTTATAAACATCCATGTCTTCTCCAGGATTCGGACCCAGTAGTCAGCGTCGCTAACCACTCTTAACAGATGGGCGACTTTATTTTATTATTAGTCATATTTGAGAAAAAAAAAGCGCTATCTTATCTTTCATCCGTAAGACCGTCATACAAAGTTTCTAAATTAAGATGTTTTAAAAGTCACTGTTATCAATCATTCAGTTAATCTTTTTTTATGTATGCAGAACTTCAAAAATAACCATGGTATGTCGTAACATGAAAAGAAACATTGTGTAAATTTACATTAACTTCAAAGTAGGGTGAGATAATATCTTTTAAACAACGTAGAACTGCGTGGTGATTATTAGTTAAAAATAGTGGCCTAATAAAAGATAATTTGTCCTGCCAAGAAATGCTTTATTGATATCTGTAATTTGTGGAAAAGTATCAAAATTTCAGATAATGGGATTTACATCCTTTTGATTAATTGTTCTTAGAATAGTACTTGTTCTTTGATTAGGAAGGAAATACAGAACTGTGTGTTAGGAGGAAAATTATGTTGTTTTATTACATGTTTGTACAAAACGTAGTTCGGAGTTGAATAAGGACTTACTCTGGAGAACCGAGGCCACCGAAAGGGTTCCGATCTACAAAACCGACGTTCCGGGAAGACTATTTATTTATATACAAGATGAAATAAAGGAAAGGCTCCCAATGTTTGAGGCACCTATAAAGAGGGGCATAAAAGACCATGACCTCCACCCTGCAACTGATGGGCTCATCTCATGGAAATGTGGCAATTACCCTGGGTGGAAGAAGAAATAGGAAAGGAAAAAGGAAAGGCCAGCTGTACTGCTCCCACCCCAATTTTCTTATTTTCTTTGCACCCCACAGTCAGAAAGGAATGCGAATCATAAAAGGAGGGAAAGAAAGTGGGGGAGGGGAGTGTTGACACTGGCAGAAGTCAGTAGGGGACCTGCAAAGAACAAAAATAAACCTTTTTTTTAGAAAAACCAGTTATTGGTGAACTGTTTAGAGCAGGGGTGTCCAACCCAAATGACCTTGCAGGTCACTTACCGAAAACATCTCCGGGACAGCATATAAAAATATATTCCTTTTTTTCAGATTTCAAAACAAAAAAAACATTTATTGAGTGAAAATTTAAAACAGAATGAATTATTGTTATTTTCATTATTTTTCATGTATACACAGACATAGATAATATAATGTTTTTATAATATAATGTAATGATCAAATGTTTAAAATATTACAGTGTGTGTGTTGCCATTTTGGAAAATTACAGTGTTACTTTTTTTGAATTGATCTTTCGTTACTCATTGTTGAAACTTGATAGTGCTGTCCTTCGCAAACGATTAAGTATACGTTGCCCTTTATCTTAACCGTCCTGAATATTTTTGTTAAACTTTAAAAACATTTCTGACTGCCTCTTACTCTCTGGGCACTCCAAACAGAAAAGGAGGAGGAGAAATGAAAGTCACACACACACAGAGAATCATGTACCATCCATAGTAAAAGATATGCATAATGCAGTTCGGAATTCATTGAAAAAGTAATTTATTATAGAAAAATCAAATGTAACTGTTTGATAAAATATAAATGTATTTTAATCTAAAGGGCATTCTATTATCAAAAAGGATTTATTTTGAAACAAGAACAGGTAACAGGCAAATACATTGTAGATTTATATAAATGAACTAGCGGTCCCGACAGACGTTGCCCTGTACACACGTCTTAAATCCGAAACTTTTTTGAATAAGTTGTAACAATCTGGACCGTTTTGATGAAATTTTTTATAAATAAATTTATTACGATACCTGACATGATCACATGTACAGTTACCACATTTCGACCTATCGATTGCGTGTGAGTATAGAAGCTATACTTGATAGAACTTTTGATTAAAGGGTAAAAAAGATAAAACTCGAGCTATTTTCATAACAGATATATATTCCTTTAATGCTCGAAAAATAAATAAATCGTAATGTTTTTGGTTAATCCTTGAGGGGGTATAAACAAACAAATGCGAAGGTTTGCCAAACCTCGGACATGCCACGTATAATTAATTGGCCGTGTGAAAAGCAAGGGTTTTCTAAATCTAAGCCACAAATTGTCATTGTTTGACCTTGTGACTTATTAATGGTCATACCAAATACCAAGTGAAATGGAAATGGCAAACATTTAAATGGGTAGGTGAGTCTGAAAGAATCATTTGGGATCTGTGGTAGAAGTACAACCTGACTATGAAGTATGCTGCTCAAAATAGTGGCCTCAAGAATATTGGTCCAATTTTTTTTAATGAACAACCGAACGCCCTTTCGTAATTTTAGTGGATTTTTAACTAATTGCGATGTCGGACCGAATTGTGAATCTAAATCATTCTCAAATCCACTTGAACCTACACACAAAAAAAAATCGAAATCGGTCCAGCCGTTTAGGAGAAGAATCATATACTATATAAAGACTAGCTGCTATACCCGTTCTTCGCAGGGGTGAACTGAAAAATTAAACAACACAGATTCAAGGATAAATAAGTTTTGCAACTTTTAACAACAACAACAAAAAGCTTTTTGTATATCTCAGAACAAAAAAAAAACAAAAGAAAAAACAAACACCTTTGTTAAATTTTAAGTATGTACATCTAATAGCCTAAGAAAAGATTTTTTTTTTATTTATAACTCCCCGTAACACTCTTGAGGGTCGATTTTGAAAATACCTCCGTAAGCTGATCTCTGTTCAGCAAAAGTAACACATTGTTAAAAGTTTTATGTAATGAACGCTTAAAATAGTGTAAATAATTTATATCTGAAAGTATAATGCATTATTACTTTTTGTTGTATTTATTTTATGTTAAAATTGTAATATTCGCAAGCAACGCCGTTTCTGAAATTATAATGGCGTTTCAATGAAAAATATAGCGATATGTTAACGATAGAGTCAAGATGGCAAATATCTAGCTACTTTCATAGCTCGAGCTTTATTAGAGCTTTGTAAGACCCGCAGTGTGAAGGGGAGCGATTCATGTGAATACTTTATCCACCGCATTATGATTTACTGCAGTTTTTTTCATACAATATTTTTTTTTAGATCACTACATTGAAAATTAAGGGATATACATAAACACAATACTCCACTTTGGGAAATTTAATTCGTTAGAGCTAATAAATTAAAGATATTTCAATGCAAAATTAATTATATACACCGTTCACTTAAAATAAGTAGTCAAATCGTTTTCTAAGGTCTTCACTAACATACAAAAACAGAAGACACTTAAATTTTGACAAACTATTTTTTCGGGACAAAAATAATAATCTTTGCAATCCGCTGAAAACGCAATATCTGCTACAAAACTATTCGGCTTCCCCGCTAAAATACTCTCATCATAGAACAAGTGCTGCCATATATCTTTAAAGAGTGGATTTCAAAGAATATTCCTGCTAAGTATTGGTAGAATATTCCTTCTAAGTTGGTGTGGTGTGGTAGTTAGGAGAGGGGGTGCCAGCTCAGGTGTCGTCCACGTCACTTGACCCTGGTTCAAAATTACGTCATACGTTGCGAAAAGCCCTCATGTAGCTGAACAGTGCGATGTTAATATTCACTCACTCACACCAAAAAATACAGTACAGTAGTTATAATTATTTTTATACTTAAAAACGCAATATCTGCCTATTCAATTAAAATTATAGTGTTATAATTAACGACAAACAAATTTTAGAAATCTGTCCAAATGATGCAGTGTGAAGTTAAGTACCAGAACCAATAAAAGCATTTATTTTGAAAAAGATAAATTACTACCAAATGTGCATAATATTTAGAAAACATTAAAACTAAAGAGAGATTTATAACAGCCTTTCCCTTCTAAACTTAGTTTTGAATTAATTAGAAGCGAGCCCCTTGCGTAGCCAAACAAAAGTTTTTCTTTAACAAAAGATACATATATGCTGTGGTGGGGCTTTTTAGCAGCGGAAGCCAGATTTGCTTGCAAATGCCAGAATTTTTCCTACTTACTTGACAAATATCGTTATATTTTGGACACTCTATACAAATTTTTATAAATTATAGCCTATGTGTTATTCTGATGTATAAGCTATATTACTGTAAAGTTTCATTAAAATCCATTCAGTTTATGCGTGAAAGTTCCACAAACTTTCACATTTATAACATATATATTAGATTCCTAGTTTCATCCCTGATTTTTTAAACTCTGCTCCTTTTCTATAGGTATTTTTATTTCAATTGTTTTTAGCACCTTCGGTAAAGGTTTCTTTCCATTAGGTTTTTTTTTTGGCTGCCTTCAAGCTCCCGCTGTCGACCTCGCTTGCTTCGGTTGTTCTGACCGTTTCGCCGGCCACTAGCCACGCCTTCCGGCTGCCCTGATTGGTTCACCTTCCGCTGTTCCCCGTGGTACGGGATTCTTCTGATTGGTCTCCGATACCCTTGCCTTCATTCATACTGAGTAAAAGCGACACAGCTTTTGTCCAATCGTTCACAAACCGAAACTTCGCCTTCATTCCATTGGTTCTTGCCTCCGAATCCACACCTCCTACCCACCGAACAACGCTTACAATGCAATGAAGCTGAGTGGAGTGAAGTGTCACTGTCATTTCTCCGAAGTCGCAGTCAAAATAATGAGGAAACAAGGAGTAGTTTTTGGTCAGAAAGCAGGAAAAACTCATTCAAAGTGGTTCGACAAAAAAATCGTTGGAATGGGAAAAATCCAGTCAGAATGTAATTGCTTGTAAATGAAAATACCACCTTCGTATGTCCATAACGTCGCTCTAAGAAGCTACAGGAAGTCTTGGCAGTTGGAATTTTTTTCAGAAGTGGTCCAGTGAAAGAAAATATTAGATTTTATTTATCCCTGTTCTCTTTTATTTCTGTAACAACCAAAAGACCGGGTTGTGCATTTAGTCAGCAAGGGATCTGCTTCCCGTTCCGAGAAAGATCTGGACCATAAGTGCCAGAAATCTTCTGTCACTCTCCTAGTTTACATTTAATTATATTTTTTACGAGTATTCATGAGTTCTCAACGCTGTTCCCATGTGGGAGGGGGAGTTAAGGAAGAATTTGAACACATCGGACAAAAGTAATGAAAATCACGATCAAGATTTATGACATGCTTAAGGACGAATGAAAAGAATGGGGCAGAATGACCCTCAGAAAAAAAAACCGACCCCATTTCGAGGAAAATTGACGAAATTTTGCGTTAAATTGACTACCGAACTATTTTCTTTTAGACAAGACAAAAATCATAACAAAAACGGTTAAACAACAAAAAAGGTAACTATATTTTTACTTTCAAAATTCTCTTTTCGATTTTTAATATTTAACGGCCAGGTATTTTAATCATTCCGTAAGATAAAACGAAAAAAATATATTTTGTGTTGCATTTGTGCTATAACTATTATTTTTATTTATATAAATATTAATAACTGTCACCAATTTCTTAGAATATTATTATGTTGATTAACATATTTAAGTGTATGTTTTCGTAGCTTGAATGTACCATAATTTGAAAACATTTTCAATTGGCATTGTTATTCAAATGAAAGAAAATTATTTGCCTCTCATGTAAAAATAGTGGTTGATTTGTCGAATCGGGCACTTATCGCACCAAGTGTTTTCTTGCCAAGTCGATAAAAGCGCCAAATCTGGTAACCCTTCTGAATTTGTTTTCTAGTGGAGAAGTCGCTTTTTTTGGCGAAATTTTGAGCATGCGCAATAGATTCTTTCATTTTAACAGTTATAACGATATCGCGTCAAGTTAGCGTGAGCAGAGCTTTTATTACTTTAAAAATTCTGTTAATGAGGAAACTTCTTTCTTTTGCTCCGGTTGTGTGAGCTGTTTGACTTCGTTTTGTGAAGTACTTTTAAGGGTAATATTTTTATTTCTTTCGCGACATAAATTTCAAAAGATTGCCATGATGTCCAGCGATGCTGTTAGGATTAATTTTAATGAATGCATGAAAAATTACGATTACTATTGTTAAAGGTTTTTTTTGCCAAGTTGCCTGTGCTCGGAAAGAAAGCTGTTTTAGAATGGTGCATGAAAGGTTTGATTGGATCATCGTATGTATGTGCAAAATGTGGAAAAAGTATTGAATTGAGAGAAAGAACGGGTAAGAAAGTGAATGATGGTTTTTGAATGGTACTGAAAAATTCAGTCCAGTGTGGAAGAGGATACCCATCATGTGTTTAGGAGTTAGGAAAGGGTTTTGGTTTAAATTGAGTAATATGGATTTTTGTGTGCACCGTTTCGTTAGTGATAGAAAAGTAATGTTTAGGAAGGTGCTCTCTTAAATATGCAGTAAGTAGCACACTGGTATAATTTCAGTAGGCAACTCATCGGCATCATAAATGTCGGAAAAAGCAGCATTTTTTAAGGTTAAAGAAATTATTTCCACTTTAAAAGTGCTATGTTTTAATCATTTTTCTTCCGCCATCGTGAATTTTGCGCTCCTGCTTTGCGTGTTTTGGTAGGGATGCTACTCCAAAACAACACGCAAATATGCGCTTAATTGGCAATTTTTCTATATTTAGAGGATAGGTGACCGATTTGACAATTTCACCAAATTTAATTTTAAATTACCATCACAATTTTTTAAGATCACTTTTTAGGGCACATGTACTTCAAATTTGCTTTGCAAAGAACATTACAAAATATTGATATAGCTTTAGTATCGTCCACCCTAGAATTAAACAAAAAAAAAAATCGCGACGAACAAGCGCATTAAATGATATTGTCTGGCAAGTGGCATGTAAATTACGGAGTACCTGTCCCTAAATGAGGACGTATCCGTTCCACACAAATCACAGAATGTCGCTTACAGCGCGCTACCTTCAGGTAAAATGGAGAACTATTTCGGAAAAGGTGTGGAAGGTGAGAGGACATGATAGTAAAGTGCTCTATGAACACAACCCAGCTAAACCATATGCAAGATTATTATGTGGAAAAATTACGCGTAATAATACATTAAACTCCTGGGGGTCGGGCGTTTCTGCAAATACTTCTCTTTTTTTCCCCATGTACAAATAAAAAATTATTTCTGATTATGAAAAAATAATTTCTAAATCAGATTGTCGTTTCACAGTTGATTTATTTTACAAAAGATTATTTTTTACTGAGGTTTTTTTAAAATTATAATTGACCAGTAAGAGATATAATTTGGATATGAATATATAATTACAGTACGATATATATTTTATTACCCTTGTTTTTTTCATTACTTTTCTGTTTTTTTAAATTTTAAAAATTATGCACTTTTGAAATTTCTTCAATTCTTATAATTCTGTTTGGTTTCCTTTTTGTGCTGTATAAACTTAAAGGAATTAAAATATTTGTTTAATTTAGTAAAGCACTAGTATTTATATATCGGTGTAAAATAATCGAATAATTTTTATCTGAAAAAGCTATAAAGATGTAAAAGTTCTTTTCCATGAAATTGAAGACTTTCCATACTTAATTTTTCTATATTTGAAATCACACTTCTAACAACAATTGTAGCCAAAATTATAATTTTTAAGTGTATTTTATTAGGTGTTTTTCGATGAAAGTTAATAAATATTAAAAAATACTATATAAATATCAAAACTTGAAAAATGATTTTAAAAACATTTTATTACTTTTCAAGGCTGAGTATGATATCAACAAAAAATTTCTAGAATGTGAAAATGGAACTACTTATCTCTATTTGTAAAATAAAAATGAATGTTTTAATCAGCACCGAATTTAGATTTATTCAGATTATATCCGATTCTGTATGAAGGATAATATTAGAATTAAATTTGCTTGATTTTTCACTTCAGTTTACATCCCAATTACATTGTTTACATTTGAATCAAATATTCCTATTTAAATCCTTAATATTCTTATTCTCTCAAGCCTTTAAAAAAAATCCTGAGAGTAAAACCTTGAAAATGCTAATCTTAAATAAAATTTCAGTTATATGATTAAATACATATACAGTGGGCCACAAGTGTTCATACATTTGCAATTTCTTATAAAATTTAATATTTTTGACTAATAAAAAGTAATATATTTAATTTTTTTATATCTGCAACTTGTTCGTGGAATGACAATCGCCAATCCTATCAATAACTTGCCGAATTGGGAACCCCGATTTCATGTGTGTAGTATGCGTTGAATTAACATCCATAGGCTTTAACCTTTCATTTTGAGCATTCTTGTAAAATAGTGTAAAATTGAAAGTTGTATTTAGATAGTTTAAATTAATCAAGATAGCTATGTGCATTGGATCTTTTTCAGTGGATTTATGATCAAATTGATTCTTTAAACTTGTAAAGTAGGTTAAGTGGAGTTTTAAGTGTTTAAGATATATCATTTTTCAGTGGTTTTCCTGAAGAAACGAACCACGATTTTAGATTTTGGGTTTAAGTTCTTCACATTGTGAATGCAATAACTCTAGTATACT